>PVIH01004537.1:0-138503 GCA_004025045.1 Sigmodon hispidus
CCCATTTTTTGCAAGGCCTGCAGTTTAGCAAAGAACACCTTATCATGGGAGACTCCAGGAAGCTCACTTCTGTAACTAACTAAGGACACCTAATCTTGAAGGACTCCAAGAAGCCTGTTTTTGCAAAGCTAGTAATTTACCAAGGATGCTTCATCCAAGGAGCAGGAAATTCTCAATAGTCCTGGGTCAGTCTCCAACACATTTGTTCTTATTGCTGAGTAGTACTCCATAGTGTAGGTGTACCACAGTTTGTTAATCCATTCTTCAGTTGAGGGGCTTCTAGGTTTTTTCCAGGTTCTTGCTATTACGAATAATGCTGCTATGAACATAGTTGAGCTAATGGTTTTGGGATGTGAATGTGCATGTTTAGGGTATATGCCTAATAGTGGTATTACTGGATTCTTGGGAAGAGTGATTCCCAGTTTTCTGAGAAACCTCCATAGTGCATTCCAGAATGGCTGAACAAGTTTACACTCTCACCAACAATGGAGGTGAGATCCTCTCCAGCACAGGCTGTCATCTGTGTTTTTGATCTTAGCCAATCTGACAGGTGTAAGGTGGTATCTCAAAGTTGTTTGGATTTGCATTTCTCTGATGACTAAAGATGTTGAGCAATTTTTCAAGTGTCTTTGAACCATTTGTAATTCTTCTGCTGAGAATTTCCTTTTAAGTTCTGAACCCCATTTTTTAACTGGGTTTTTAAGAGTTTTGGGCTCTTGTTTCTTGAGTTCTTTATATATTTTAGAGATCAGTTCTCTACCACTTCTAGGGTTCGTGAAAATCTTTTTCCATTCTGTAGGTTATTGTTTTGTCCTATTGACAGTGTCCTTGGCTTTACAGAAGCTTCTCAGTTTCAGGAGGTCCCACTTATTGATTGTTATTCTTAGTGTCTGTGCCACTAGTGTTATATTTAGGAAGTGGTTGCCTGTGTCAATTCATTAGAGGGTATTTCCTGCATTCTCTTCTATCAAGTTCCGTGTAGATGGTTTTCTGTTGAGGTCTTTGATCCACTTTAATTTGAGTTTTGTGCATGGTGATAGACTTGGATCTATTTGCATTTTCCACATACTACCATCCAGATATGCCAACACAATTGAATAGTTTTGAAAATTTTGTTGAAAATCAGGTATTTATAGGTGTGTGGGTTAATGTCTGGGTCTTCAATTTGATTCCATTGATCCACAAGTCAGTTTTTATGCCAGTACCAGGCTGTTTTTAATACTATCCCTCTATAGTATAACTTGAAGTCGGAGATGGTGATGCTTCCTGAGGATTTTTGGTTGTGCAAAATTGTTTTGGCGATCCTGGCTTTCCTTTTATTCCAAATAAAATTGAGAATTGTTCCTTCAATATCTGTAAAAAATTGTGTTGGGATTTTGATGGGAATTACATTGAATTAGTAGTTTGCTTTTGATAGAATTGCCATTTTTACTATGCTGATTCTACCTATCCAGGAGCATGGGAGGTCTTTCCATTTTCTGATATTGTCATCAATTTCTTTCTCTATTCATTTGAAATTTTTGTCAAACAGATGTGTTACTTCTTTTATTACTGTTACACCAAAGTATTTAATGCTATTTGCAGCTATTATAAAGAGTAATGTTTCCCTTATTCTTTTTCAGCCTGTTTGTCTTTTGTTTATAGAAAGGCTATTGATTTTTTTGAGTTAATCTTGTATCCTGCTATATTGCTGAAGGAATTTGTCAGCTGTAGAAGTTCCCTGGTAGATATACAATCATATCATCTGCAAATAGAGATACTTTCACTTCTTCTTTTCCAATTTGTATCCATTTAATCACCTTTCGTTCTCTTATTGCTTTAGCTAAAACTTTGAGAACTATGTTAAATAGATAAGGGGAGAGGGGACATCCTTGTTTAGTTCCTGATTTTATTGGGATTGCTTTGAGTTTCTCTCTATTTAGTTTAATGTTGGCTGTGTGCTTCTTGTAAATCACCTTTATTGTATTGAGATATTTTCCCTGTATTCCTGATCTCTCCAGGGCTTTTATCATAAAGGAGTGTTGGATTTTGTCAAAGACTTTTTCAGCATCTAAGGAAGTGATCACATGATTTTTTTACTTCAATTTGTTTATATGAGGGATGACATTTAGGGTTTTTTGTATGCTGAACTATCCCTGCATTTCTGGGATGAAGCCTACTTGATCATGGTGAAAGATATTTTGTATATCTTGTAAAGGGTTGGCTAAAATTTTGTTGAGATTTAGCATCAATATTCATAAGTAAATTGGCCTGGAATTCTCTTTCTTTGTTGTGTCTTTGAGTGGCTTGGGTATTAGGGTGCTTTTAATGACAGCTTCAATTTCCTTTATGGTTATAGGTCTGTTTAGGTAATTAATCTGGTCTTCATTTAATTTTGGCAAGTGGTACCTGTCTAAAAAGCTGTCCATTTCTGCTAGGTTTTCCATTTTTGTGGAATATAGATTTTCAAAATTTTACCTGATAATTATCTGGATTTCCTGGGGAGTCTGTTGTCTTGTTCCCCTTTTCATTTCTTATTTTGTTGATTTGGATACACTCTCTCTCTGCTTTTTGATTAGTTTGGATAAGGGCATATCTATCTTGTTGACTTTCTCAAAATACCAACCAAAATACCAACTTTGATTCATTGATTCTTTGTTATGTTCTTTTTGTTGCAATTGTATCGATTTCAGCTCCAAATTTGATTATTTCCTGCCACCCACTTCTTCTAGGTGAATTTGCTTCTAATTGTTCTAAGGTTTTCAGCTGTGATGTTAGTTTTCTAGTGTGAGATTTCTCTAGGCTTTTCATATAGGCATCTAGTGCTATGAATTTTCCTCTTAAGACTACTTTCATTGTGTCTCACAAGTTTGGGTACATTGTGGATTCATTTTCATTAAATTCTAGGAAGATTTTGTTTTCTTTCTTAATTTCTTCCTTGACCCAGAGGTGCTTCAGCTGAGTAATGTTTATTTTCCATGAGTTGGTTTGCTTTCTGTGATTTTTGATGTTGTTGAACTCTTACTTTAGACCCTGGTGGTCCAATATGACACAAGCGATTATTTCTACTTTTTGCATCTATTCATATTTACTTTATGACAAATTATGTGGTCAATTTTAGAGAAAGTTCCATGTGGTACTGAGAAATATGTATATTTCTTTGCATTTGGGTGGAAGCTTCTGTAAATAGCTATTAAATCCTTTTGCATCATAGCCTCTGTTAGACTCCTTATTTCTCTGTTGAATCTCTGTCTTGTTGACCTATCCAGGGGTCAAAGTGGGGTACTGAACCACCCAATACGGTTTGAGAATTGATATGAGATTTGAGCTTTAGCAGTGTTTCTTTTACATAGGCACCTGCCTTTATACTAGGGGCATAAATATTCGGAATTGAAATCTCTTGACCAATTTTTCCTGAAATAAATAAGTAATGGCCATCTTGGTCCCTTTTAGTTGCTTTTAGCTTAAAGTCTACTTTGTTAGATATTAGAATGGCAACCCCAGCTTGTTTCTTAGGGCCATTTGATTGGAAAAATCTTTTCCTAACCCTTTACTCTGAGCCTGTGTCTGTCTTTGTGGTTGAGGTGTGTTTCCTTTATGCAGCAGAAGGATGGCTTTTGTTTTTGTATCCATCTTGCTAGTGTGTGTCTTTTTATAAGTGAGTCGAGTCCCTTGATGTTAAGGGCTATTAGTGACCACTGATTCATGCTTCCTGGTATTTTTGGTGGTAGCTTGAATTTATTTCCTTTCTCTGGGTTTTTCTTCTGTGGGGTTATTTATTATCTGTGGGTTCATGTGAGTATCTGGGATCCTTAGGTTGTAATTTTTCCTCTAATGTCTTCTTATGTGCCAGATTGTTTGACAGGCATTATTTCAGTCTGTCTTTGTCATGAAATATCTTGTTTACTCCATCTATGGTGACTGATAATTTTGCTGGGTATAGTAATCTCGGTTGGCAGCCATGCTCTTAATGTCTGTATAACTTCTGACCAAGCCCTTCTTGTTTTCATTGTTTCCACTGAGTAGTCACCTGTTATTCTGATGGGTTTGTCTTTATAAGTAAGTTAGTCTTTTACTTTTGCAGCTCTAAAAACTTTTTCTTTGTCAGATATGTTGTGTGGCTTGATTATTATGTGCTGGGCTGACTTTTTTTGGGGGTCATATCTATTTGGTGTTCTGTAAACTTCTTTTATCTTTATAGGCATTTCCTTCTTCAAGTTAGGAAAGCTTTCTTCTATGATTTTATTGAATCCAGTATCTGTGTATTTGTGCTGGTGCTATTCTCCTTCTATTCTTATTATTCTCAGGTTTGGTCTTTTCATGGAATCCCAAATTTCCTGAACATTTTGTGTTATGTCTTTTTTTTGGTTTTAGTATTTTCTCTGACTGATGTATCTATTTCTATTACTGAGTCTTCTACTCCAGATAGTTTCTCTTCCACCTCTTGGATTCTGTTGCTTATGTTTGTATCTGCAGCTCCAGTTCTTTCTTTAGATTTTTTATTTTTATCTCGGCCTCATTTTTGCCTCTTTTATTCCTTCTGTTTCAGTTTTTAGTTCGGTGAATGTTTCTTTCTTTTTTTTTTCTTTATTTATTTTTTATTTATCAAGAAACACAGAAAAATGAATTTAAAATGCTGATAAGTTAACAATACCTATCAAGGGTGATAATGCAAATAACATTGCTACACATATATTTACTTTGTGTTCAGCTTTCCCTCTGAATTTTTTTTTGCCATCCCTGTATATCCCCATTCAAGGTCCCTTCCCCCTCCTGCCACATCAGGTCCTTTTTTCTTCTCCACTTCCCCATCCCCTCCCTGGGCAGGGAGCAGACAGTCCTATGGTCCCACTGACCCAATAATGCTTAGTTCAGTCTCCACTCCTGGCAAATCCAGTTTTGTTGCCCCTCCCTGAAGAGTGAGTCAGGTGTTCCTGAGCTTTTTTTTGGGGGGAGGTTTTTAATGACAGGTTTAATTTCCTTAAGGGTTCTAGGCCTGTTTAGGTAATTAATCTGATCTTCATTTAATTTTGGTAGATGGTACCTGTCCAGAAAGCTGTCCATTTCTTCTAGGTTTTCCATTTTTGTGAAATACAGATTTTTCAAAATATGATCTGATAAATCTCTGTATTTCCTGGGGTTCTGTTGTTATGTCCTCCTTTTCATTTCTGATTTTGTTGATTTGAACACTCTGTCTCTGTTTTTTGATTAGTTTGGCTAAGGGATTATCTATCTTGTTAACTTTCTCAAAGAACCAACTCTCAGATTTGTTGATTCTTGCTTCTAATTGTTCTAAGGCTTTAAGCTGAGCTGTTAGGTCTCTAGTGTGGGATTTCTCTATGTTTTTCATATAGGCATCTAGCGCTATGAATTTTCCTTTTAAGACTGCTTTCATTGTGTCCCACAAGTTTATATATGTTGTGGATTCATTTTCATTAAATTCTAGGAAGACTTTGGTTTCTTTCATAATTTCTTCCTTGACCCAGAGGTGCTTCAGCTGAGTGATGTTTAGTGTCCATGAGTTGGTAGGCTTTCTTTGGGTTTTGATGTTGCTGAACTCTAACTTTAGGCCCTGGTGGTCCAATATGTTACAAGGGATTATTTCCATTTTTTAGTATCTGTTGATATTTGCTTTATGACCAATTATGTAGTCAATTTTGGAGAAAGTTCCATGAGGTGTGGCTGGAGGAGCCCCTCACAGCCAAATTGTAGTCCTGTTTGCTAGCCAAAGTCTGAGATTAGATTCTAGGGATTGAACCTGGTCCCAGGGAGCAACTTTTCGGATGGGTGGTCCAAGTGCGGGACTCTCAAATCAGGGTATATTATTAGCAATGGATCATCTACTGAATAGTAATGACATTTCAAAATTTTTATTATGATTATAAGTCTTGTTAGATTTGCTCAGTAGGTAAATACTGTAAATCTTGTAAGATGACACATGGTAGCATAAAGCTGTAATCTCAACTCTCCTGTACTGAGATGGGAGGCAGAAAAGAGAATCCCCACAAGCTCATAGGCCAGTTCACTTGTCGTATGCATGCAGTGAAAAAAAAGATACCATGTCTCAAATGAGGTGGAAGTTGAGGACAGACACTTGAGGTACACAGTCACATATACACACACTCATACTCACATGATAAAAAAAAGTTTCAGTGGCTTGTAACTTATGAAACTTTAAAGTAATATGTTTATCTTATATGTTTGTTTGCTTTTCAATAGGGATTATTCTATAGCACACATTTTATAATGGTGTATAAAAACAGGCATCACAGAAATGCTTATTATGATTCTCAGTCAGTAGGTGTAATTTAATAGAACCAGACACCCTCAAGGCAGTGGAATAAATCTGGTTCGAAAATGTAAGGTCATTGCCAATCTGCTCTTCTCAGTTAGATTGTTATCAATTAAATAAATAAATATGATGTGACATTTGTAAATACCTCATGTGATTTTGCTTTTCATTATTCTGAGAAGGATTTGGAGAGGAAGGGACTGAGAGAAAAGGAGAGAAAGTGGGGGAGGACTGACTGCAGGGAGTGCCAGTGAGTTTAGGCGAACACCAGAAACGTCAGAAAGAGAGGTGCCTGGTGTATTGACCTGCTCTAGTTTGGGGAATCATTGTGAATTTCAAGAGACTTTTCCTGCTTCTATAAGTGTTATTTGCTAGTGTAAGCAGCTAACTTGGAGAAACTCATAACTTAATAAAGCAGTTGCTAAATCTTCACTGAATTCAAACATGCACATACAGGTATGTAAAAGCTTATTCAAAAGGTTGCAGAAGTCTCTTTCATGTGCAATGCCTACAACATAAATTATGGAATCAAATCTGAGGCAGGAAGGGAGACGCTCTGAGTACAGGATAGGCAGTGCCTGGGAAGAGGGAGAACAATGAGACAAGCACAGTAATGAGACAAAGGAGGAAGACTGATATGGTGATTCAGGCAGGTTAAAACCTGCATATCTGGATGGATTTATGCTCCTACACTCGGCCCCTGGTATCATTCTGGGAAACTACCTCAAGCTTGGGAGTCAAGTCATGGTGCTACTGCCCTCAGTGGACAAAAGTTCTCTGGTACTTGGGGCTGCAGGACCTATTTGTGGCAATATGCTTTGTCCCTGTTTTGCAGAGACAGTTGATCCATCTCAGCACTTTACCAGATTTGGCTGCTATTAATAAAAGTGCCTTCACTCACAGAGGAAATTGAATATTCCAGGCCAAACTGGAACAAACATGTCTTCCCAGCAGGTTCACATCAGTTCCTTTGTGAGTCCCAAGCACAGTTGTCTTGGTACCCAGTAGCACCAGGTATCAGTTCACTGCTGCTGCTGTATTTACACCTCTGCTTTTCCTGAAGTATGGTTCATGATTCTGAAGCACCACCACAATACATCATCCTCCATTTGAGAAAATCCTTTTTCTAACATAGACTTACTTGAACTGCTGGGCTGTTAGCTGATCAGTTGCTGGAGGCGCGCATTAGCTCAATCGTAGAGTGCTTGGCAGGGCCCTATGCTCAACCTCAAGTGCTCATATATGCTATTTATATATGAGTCCAACTTTCTTAACATTTTTGAGCTGTCAGAATCAGGTCTTCCTTTCAGAAAGAAGTAGTTTGATGTTTGGCAGCTTCTGTACAGTAATGAATTGTACTTTCTGCTATTTTATTCTTAATAGTAGCTGAGAAAGAAAATATCTTGAGAATTCCTATGACATCTCAGACTTGGGTGTGGAAGGTTGATGTTCTGTTCTTTTTTTCTGGTGACTGCTGTTCTTTTCTTTTTATCTAGTACATCCCCACTATTTTAGGGCACCATGCTGCAAAAAAATTCTAGATACAATCATCTAATGTCTTGATCAAAAGTAGTAAGAAGTACATTTGTAGCTCATTCATAGCAATAGCCCATCATATAGATGTTCCACTGTTGCAAACAAAAGCTTGAGAACTCTTCCTTTGCAGTAGAATTTATATTGGTGGCTTTCTTAGTTGTCTGTCCTTACTTACAAAGAGACCCTACTTCAGCTGTGGATCTTGGAATTTCTGGCTGTTTACACATGTGAACCAGTTCCTTTTTATGTCATGCTTCCCTCTTGTCAACATTGTTTTTCTGGAGAACACTGAGTAATGCTGAACACACTTTTCTGTATGTTTTGCCTGTCTTGTTGGGAATGACACCATGTAAGGTTTTTCTTCATAGGGTGGTGATGTATGCCCTAAGTAGAAATCTAGAATGTCTAGGGGATAGATCAATCCAGAAGACAGTGCTTTTTTATAAGTAAGAGTTGGTGAGAACCAATACATAAGTTCCCTGGTGGTAGAGGAGGAGGGGAATAGACGATTTAGACATGCATAGGAAGACAGCTAAGTGGGTTGAGAAAGGGTGACTAAAGTAATGACACAAGATTTTTTTGCTGCTTCTATTCCTATTTTAATCTAGACTGCTTTGTCTATGGGGTCTTAATTAAACATTCTGATTTTGTAAGGGATGTGCTAGCTAAGGAAGGTACCCAAACATTGGGCTATTCACTCTACCTTTCACACACTCTACCTCTCTGCTGCATCTGCAGCTTCATATGATTATGTCTCTATTTGCTGGGCCTCACAATGTGACCTTGAAGAGACTCATTTAGTACATGACTACATTAACTTACAAATGCCAATCGTGAAGAGATTTACCATGTCTTGTCCCTAAATCTCACTCTGGATCTGCTCTGGGGTTTCCCACTCAGAAGTGCATCCCCGAAGTAACTCCAAGGCATATGAAAACCTGGAGTGGGGCTTGTGTCTTGCTTTTTAGTGTCACACCTGTACCACCATGTTCCCTATTCCTCCCTACAGGACTTTTTTATTGCTGTCCGTCATACATATATATTCTTTCTGCAGTTTCTTTTTCCTTTGTGGGAAGTGGATGCATGCTCACAATTGTCATAACTTTATTATGGCTTATATTATGCTTTAAATGTAGAAAGTTTGATGATGAAATCTATAAGTAATTTTTCTGTAGAGTCCAGTCTAACTACTGTATAAGTATGTACTCTCCTCCTCTCTAATTGTCCAACAGAAAATAGCAGTCCTTCCTTCCACAAGGATGAGACTTACTTGTCTCTATTTCTATAGCAATATGTCTGCTCCTAGAAGTGAAAGTTTGTAACCAATTCCAGGAATTCATGCCCTAACAGTAGTTTTACAGAACTTGGACTAGGGGCTGGCAATGCATAAGAGACAAAGTGCCCCCAAACATACTCAGTGGGATCCTTGTTCCAAACCCAGCAATGGGCATCTTTCTACTAGGAAACCAGATGAGATAGATTTTTACCAGGTTATTGATTACGGTCCTTGTCTGCTGGGGCAGTATTGATACTCCGTGGATGGGGATTCCCTCAAGTGGGAACTTCCTGAATTAAGGACAACTTTGGTATCTTGACAGCATTCTAGCTCACATGTTATCAATGCTGTTCATATTTTGCTGCAGAGAGCATTTTTTCTTCACAGATGGGGAGAAGCCTTGACATGGAAATACTTGGCTCCAGCCCTGACTTCAATGACATTTTTAATAGCACTTACTATGCTGTCTTGGGAATCTCATTGATACCAAAGGCAAAAAACTCAGCTATGCTAGCTGGAAGACCTGAGTCTGAGGATTGAGAAGAGCATTGGTGCAAGACCTATCCATTTAAAGACTGAATGGGCAAGTGTTCTACTTGTTATCTTTGTTCATCAGGCTCACAGGTCTTTCGCTGGATGGGGTGGGCTAATTAAAGAATTGTCACTTGCTCAAAGAGAAAAGAGACAGGAGCTCTAAGAGCTTCCTGATCCCTCTCCCATCCACGGAGTATCAATACTGCCCCAGCAGACAAGGACCGTAATCAATAACCTGGTAAAAATCTATCTCATTTCCATGAATATTAAAGAGATATGACCTGCTACAAATTATGCTGTTACCTAAGGGAAAGGGGGGGGAGATCTAACCACTCCCTACCAGTATCAGGTTTCTGCAAAAGAGTGAGTTTCACGTAAGTCTGGGTTCCTGCTCCTCAGTCCAAGGAAGAGGGACTCAGGTCCTACACCAGGGAGACCCTTTCCCTGGCAATGCCTGTGTGTCATATGCTTCAAAGTTAGTCTACTGTTTTCTGTCATTAACTAATAGAGATGTTTAGGGCTACCACTCTGGAAAGGAATGATCACACTATGCTGAAAAGGTACTGACATAGCCCAGGACTGACATGAACTTCCTTGATTATTTGTGAAAGTGAAGATGAAGGTGAAAGTAGCTTTCACATACTACAAATGAATCACTTCTGCCATAAGGATAGGAGAGAAATGAACAAATAAAAGTCCAGGTATTAACATTTGGGCTTTAAAAGGACAAAGGGAAGATATTTCCATTAACAGTTCACCTGAGAAAAATATCATGCTTGGAAAGTGTTTAGCAAGTGCAAGAACTGAGATAGGAACAGTTTTGAGTTATCTCTGTAAATGCCAGGATAAGTTTTAAGAGATTGCTTATGTCATCATAAACAATATTTCCAAGTCCTGGGGGTTTCTGATACTAATTAGAACCAACATAAGCTTACAGTGTCTGTTTCATAATGTGGAACGTTACATAACCCAAACTCTGGAAACAAATAAGGACAGTAATGAACTTTGTGAGAGCTGGAATGTTCAGATATTCCGACTTTGCCCAAGCTCAGCATAGATAGGAAAATGGGAGACACACTGACAGTCACTTGGCAGCCTATATCTGATGGTGCCCTGATTTCTCCATGTGAGAAGCAGAATATCAGTTTGGATAGTATTTATGATCATAATAACCCAATTTTGAGGCAAATAATATGAATTTTAAAAATTGTGTTGATTTTTCTCCTTGGGTAAAGGAATGGAAGGCAAGTATGTTATTCTTTAATCTCAATTCATTGGGACTTTGTTGTGAGCCAAATGAACATCAAACCCATGATGAATGGGATAGGTTAGACTTGCTGCTGGTAGCTTTATTCATTATTATTATTATTATTACTACTATTATCACATCCTAAAAATTTGAGGTGACATTAAACAAGATTTTTTTAAATAAAAAGTTTGGACTCAAGCTAAAGCTGTAGCAAAGCATAGAGAAGGTTAATTTTAGCAGAAGCAGCCCGTGGGCTATTACCACTACAGGAAGATGGACACAAACATAGCTCTGACCTTTACAGTGCTCACTGCAGAGGCTAACCGGACAGGTAGGTGGAGTTGCATGAATTTGAGTTGTATAAAATGAGACTCAGAGTCAATTATTGGGGGAAGGCTGAACTATCAGAGAGAGGAAGCACCACAGTCAGTTCTCACCCAGCTGTCTTGCAACTTCCTCAGCCTTGCTCTTGGTCGCTTCTGCCAGTTGCTTCTATCTCTGCTGGGTTTCTACAAGCTCTTATGTACCCTATCCCATCCAAGTTAGGATTAAAAGCATGAAGCCTTGAACTCACAGAAACAGAGGAAGTTCTGTCTCTGAGTTATGGGATTAAAGGTGTAGGTCACCACTCCTGGCTTTCCCTTTAAAGGTTTGTGTGTGATTGACTCTCAGCTATTTAACCTTGTATTCAAGGATCAAGAATTTTTTGAGCTGTCTGCCTAGGATTTGATTGTGTGCTGCCTCTGATAATTCAGGATTTATTAAATATCTAACAAATATACACATGTAGGGGTATGGTGCTGCAGATCCAGACATAGAAAACTTCCTATTCCCTGTGGCCTGGGAAGTGTGGGCCTACTGACTCTGACATTCCAAATCTGGCCCTGCCTCATATTTTCCTTAAGAGTTTGTGATCATCCAAAACTCCACAGTCTTTCTGAAACAAGCCCAACTAGAGTGTTCTCAAAATGCAATAACATAACTGGATCAGATCTGAATTCAAAGGTTGGCAGGTGTGAGAAGGGGATAGGTAAGGCACTCATCATAGGGCAGTGCCCTTTAGTAGATCCCAATGAAATTCTAAAGAGCATGTGTGACTCTCAAGAGCAGGTGGGTGAGATTCTCACTGTTTTATTCTGAAAGATTAACAGGCTATTTTAGAAGCACATGTCAGCCACTACTACTCTTAATGAGGTCAGAAATCAGCTATTCTATAGATGGTGTGGCCATGGTGCCTGCTGAGTAAGGGACTTTTACACAAAAATGTTTGTGTTTTCATTTTTCTTGGGTAAAACACTTGACAAGTCCAGTAATCTATAGAGTCACCTACCGTCTTAAAAACTTGAATTGTTGGTTTTCTCAGAGGGTTGGTTCTGGTCAGAGATGAGGTCTGAAGTCTGGTTGTTGTGACCTTTTCTTTCCTATAGACAGAGAGTAGTAGCTCTGCCTGGAAAGATCCTACCCTGATTTCACTGGGTGTCTAAACATGATTTAGGTCCTAATCAAATTCTTGAGATGCTTACCTTGCCCAGTTTTGCATTATGCCCCTACAGTACTGAACAGGAAAATTACTTCTTCATCTTGTCATCAGGTCATTTGAAAATGGCACTTGAGGCTGCTAGATAGCATTCATCACTCTTGTGTATTTTGTTAACAGGGTGAAAGTAGAACATTTCCCTCCTATGATTTACAAATGCCTATGGGAACTTAATTTTAGCCCTCAAAGACTGACAAAAATGGAACACAGTTATAAATTATTAAAGTAGCTTTATGAGTTGACTTCAAAGTAAATAAGAGTTTGGAGCAAAGACAAAACCCAAAATCATTCAACTCATGTTCATGTTCTATGGGGATTTGGCTCCCTTTGCTCTAAAGTGTCTTCTGCTTCCTTGGAAGGTAGGAAGCATATGGTCTCTCTCCTCTTCTAAATTTTTAGAAATGTAGAGATTTTAGTTAAATTCAGATATAAGCTTTAGGAATAATGAATTCCTCAGTGATATTTCCAGAGTTGAAATATCATTAGGAGGAGTCCCCAGTCCTTAAGCACTTTTTTAGGATGCATTTTTTTCTCCAGAAAATTGTCCTTTAGAGAAGGCTCTGATTAACCTACTCTATGAGAAATCAGTGCACATGAACACTTTGAGGTTTTCAGCTGTAGGTAAATGAATAGTGTTTGTGTTAACCTCTTATGAATATTTGTATTCAAATCATCCACATTTTAAATGGGCTGAGGGAGGGATGCTCTAAGTAGATGATTGGAGTATCATCCAGTCAGACAAGGGTCAGAAATGTTTTTATTTTATGTGATCATTAATGCTTCTAGTCCTGTCCTTTTGGAAGAAAAGATTTAATTTGTAGGGGTTTTAGCTGAAAATAAAAATAATATACATTAGGTGGAGTTTAGTGTAGGCTGTGGCCCCTAGATTCTGTCGTAGGACAGGGGACAAAAGTATCATAAAAATAAAAGGAAGCAACCAAGAGAAGTTAGTGGTTGTGATGCTATTCATGGCCATCTCATTTAGGGTTGTGTCTTCCCAGTCACTGCCTGTGATACCCTGTGGGCCCAGAGAAGACACTCTTCTTAGTACTTGTCGAATCTAATTAGTCAAAGGTATTGTATACATTTACAATGGAATAATTTATGTGGAAACAAAAGTAAAAAGTGGCATTCACGAAAAAACATTTAAATGTAATCTCTGATATTCAATGGAGATTATGATAATCTATTTTATATTGACATTATTACTTGTTTAATATAATCCATACTTAGGTAGGACATGAAGGGGGTCATTAAACAATCATATTAACAAGTTTTATTTATTTTAAACCTATTTCCTGGCCTAAATTTATTCATGTTCTAGTATTGATTATTTTGGTAAGTTTGCCTATGGAATTGAATCCTGGGACACTGAGATAGAAGATTTTTCTATTTTGATTAACAGATATATTGATTGACTGGTTGTGGATACTGCTAAGTAGCCCTGACTAGACTGGAAATCACAATCCTTGTTCTGGATGACTTGTCTGTCACTATTATAAAACTGCTAGGAGGATAAAGGATTTATTTTATGGGTTACATACCCTCTGTCATCACAGGGAGTCAGGTTGGCAACTTGAAGCAGATACCAAGGAGGAAAGCAGACCTGGCTTGCTCAGTTAGTTTTGTTTGTATTTTTTTTTGTCTTAGTTGCTGTGATAAACACTAAGACCCAAACAACTTATGAAAGAAAGTACTTAGTTGGGCTTATATAGAGTCCTTGATGATGGAACAGAGGCTCAGTGCCAGGAACAACTAAAATCTTATATTAAAGCAGGAGGCAGAGAACACACAGGAAATGGTATGAATCCTTTGAAACTTCAACATATTGTCCAACAGGACCATATTGCCCTCAGTGACACATATTGTTCAACAGGGCCACATCTCCTAATCTTTCTCAAACAGTTCTGTTGCACGAGGTTTCTGACCCCGTGCAGGCCAGAAATTTGGCATGCCCATGACCGCTTTTCCCCTAAAGAATGACTCAGTCATTTATATTAATTTCATCCTGTTTGGCCTATGTCTCAGGCACGTTGCTAACTAGCTCTTTCATCTTAATTTAACCCATTTCCATTAATCTATCTGGCCACATGGCCCATGGCCTGTGGCTTATAGCTCATCTGGGTCCCGTATATATTTGTTCTTTGGTGTCTGGATGGAGTCTGCCTGACTCTCCTCTCCTCTTACCTAAATCTGAATTTCCCCACCTACCTATGGTGCCCCCCTCATGGCCAAAACAGTTTCTTTATGTAAAGAATTATTTTCCTAGCATATAAAGAGACACTTGCACATCACTTCCTCTTTTCTATCTCATCAAAAGGAAGGTTTCAATTTCAACATAGCAAAATTACATATGACAAAACAGCTATAAAGCAAAAATTACAGTTACATTATCTAGTCTATTTTTAATTAACAAAATTAAAAAAATATTCTATCATCTACTTTATCCTTGTGAGTCTACAGTTTCAAAAAAATATACCTTTTAAAATATCTAAGAAAAACTATACCTATAGTTCTTAAATCTTCAACTACATCAAAGACCACAGAAGTATATAATATTAGCCAAGTAAACAGGAAGTACAAGCAACTTCCAAAATTTGGAAATGGCAGAGATGACAGCTGTCTGCATGGACAGTCACCCAAAGCTCCTTTGTAACATTGGGGCATCCATGTTCAGCCTATAGGCCCAGAGACCCTGGCATACTTTTCAGTGATGCAGGAAATCTGACACAGTGCATGAGTTGCTTCTTCTTGTGTCCTGTAGCATGCCTGACAATTTTCTTTGCAGAGCAAGAACCTGAAGGACCATCTTGGGTTGTTCTTCCAAAGTTCAGAGACCACTTTCAAGCATACTGTCAAGCAGTCAATACACGAACAGTTTCTTGTCCAGTGGCTAACTGTTGCCACAAAGTAAATTCCACATGGAGTTTCTTCAATGCCCATCATTCTCTTGAAGTACATTGTTGCTACCAGAAGCAGACCTGTTTCAATGTTCAGAAAAGTCTAAGTTACTAAAATATCTTAAATGCCATATTCTGTAGGTCTTTGAAGTGTTTGAAGACTACCTCTCTAATTGAAATATATCTTTGTATACCTACAAAAACCTAACTAACATGACTATAAGTTTGGTTATCATAGATGGCTATTAATCTGCATTTCTTAATTACACATCATGATTTTAAATGAGTTACATAAACATCATACCTTAAACAAGAGTAGAAAAATACAGCATAAAAATTATCCTTAAATTTGTGTCAGTCAATCAAAATCTATCTTTTTAAATCATTCCCATATCATATTCTTCCCCTCTTTTTTTTGAAAGAGATTGGCTATGACTATTAAACATTTATAATGAAAACAAGTGTTGATAAACAATATTTTGGGAATTTGGAAGTAACTTTCTTTCTTTTACTACTTCCTGCTGATTAAGGGATGCTGGCATTCTCATGGGGTCCTGAGGCTTTGAATCATCTTAAATGGCATCCTGGAAGCTGATCTTCCCATCAGAAAATTTTCAAGTGGCCTTGGCAAATGAAACCATATTTGCCTGGAAACAATCCACAGTTTTCATCTTCTGTGGAAACAAAAGCAGAAACTCTTTTCCCAAGCAACATATTCTCAGACCCAAATTATTTCAAAGTCCAGATACCTTTAAAATATATATGTTTGTTTAATTTAGCAGTCTTTGCAACAAATTGTTATTTTGGAGTTAGTTCATTAAAAGTTAAAAATTAAAGGAAAACACAATGATAACCATAATCGAATCTCTTTCTGTATTTGCTATCTTTATGTGGCTTTTATATTTTATTTTACCTTTTTAAGGGCTTTCTATACCACTGTTCTTTTCTCTCTCAATCTACATATTTTTTTCACACACATTTTAACCCGTTTAAAGGTTTTTCTTCATCTGAATCTGTTTCACTGTGAATTCTAAAATAACTTTTTAACCAGAAAAGCTTTTAAAATGATAGCACTGTTATGATTGCTGACTCTGCCCCTTTTGACAGCTTTTCAACATGGTGGAGGTGTGGAGCCATGTTTACTTTCTCAATTCTTAGTAGCACATAGCTCTTAAGGAGCCACATAGTTTTGCTAATAAAAGTGAGTCAGGAAGCTTTTTACAAGTGCTGCATCTCTGTTCACTGCCAGCAAACAAAGCAAACCCATAAATATGCTGCTACCAAAATTTGTCTTTGACTCTGTTTCTCTTTTGTTCAATATAAACAAAAACTTTAAATCAATCACATGCAGCTTGTTTCTTATACCGAGTCTTCTGACTTCTGACAGTCAGGCTTAAGCCCCCTGCCGTGGACCCACCATTTTTAAATTCCAGCCCTAACACCATGATGTCTCTGTATCATGATGCAGTATGCAATTTGAAAAGCCACTTTTTGTTCTGTTTTTGTGCTCTAGAATGCTTTTTAAACTTTCTCAGGCTTTACATGAGTGTTTGGGGCCCCAGGTTGTGACACCATCTATTATATGGCTTTTCTGACTCCATCTGGGCCCAACTTTCAGACCAGCCTGCGGCCAATCCCCCCTTAAAAATTGACTCAGATGCTTATATTAGGCCTATGTTTGGCCTCATATATGTTTGGCTTATGTGTCAGGCACATTGCTAGCTAGCTTAATTCAACCCATTTCCATGAATCTATCTGGCCATGTGGCCAGCAGCCAGCTCATCTGAGTTTTTTATGTTTCTTGTTTGGTTGCTGGATGGAGCCTGTCTGATTTTACCCTCCTTCTCCTGCCCATCCTCTGATTTCTTCACCTACTTCTCTGGCGCCTGACAAAGGCCAAAATAGTTTCTTTATTTACAGCATACAGATGACCATTCCTACCACAGAGTTCTACCTACTAAGGACTCAAACTTATGAGCCTATGGGGGCTATTCTTATTCAGATCACGACAGTTTGTATAATGCCTGGGTCAGGTCCACCTGGCTAGGTAAGTTCTACTCACAATGGGATGGACCCTTCTATATCAATTAGTAGTTAAGATGATGGCACACAGATGTGTCCATAGTCGTGCATATAGAACCAGTTCTTCAACAGAGGTTCCCTCTTCCTAGATAATTTTAGTTGTTGTTAAGTTGACAATAAAAACTAAGCAGTATAGTTCTCTTGTTTCAGTCTCTTGTATTGTATTGTTTCGTGTGTTTAAGTTTAAGCTCCATTACTATTAAGGGGTTTTCCACCCACAGAGAAATGGCAGTCATGTTTTTATGCCCATATGTAAACACATATGATATGTGTTTATAAAGGGTCACATCACCTAGAATGTGGTAGTTCTTGCTGCTTCTCATTATAGACACCAATGAGAGCTCTTAGAAAATGGGACAGGTTGACATCTTGAAAGATCTCCCCTCTTTGAGCCATTGCATATTTTATAGGAGACCAAAATGAAGGTGTTAATCATTCTAAAATTTAGTTCTGACTCTTTAGTCAGGCAGTCAGCCTTGTCTCTGAGGTCCATCACATTATTTGTTTATTCCTATTCTTCTGCATTTTACCCTCATGGTCATCTCTTTCCATATAATGTGCTTTGCATATACAAGGCTTGTACATTCCTCCCAAGTCTCTGATGGTGTTACAGTCACTTTAAAGGTTAATTCACAACAGACCATTTGCAAAGTATATTTGTGGGGCTATTTATAATGTGTTCATGTAGACTACTTTCTGCACCATGAAGTATGAATATGCTTTTATTATGCAGGATATACAATGTTCATATCTGTTCCTTCTGTTCCCTGTCAAATTTCACTGTGCCCAAAGAACAGCTTAAATTTCATAACTTCTGTTTGGTGGTACAGTGTTCTCTGCCACTTCTAGGCAGCCACATCCATTCTGTGTGTTTAATGTCATCTAATCAGATACACAGACATTGGTGTATGTAACAGCTGTCTATCTATGCTGGCTAGCCACAATCTGGATCATAAAGGAACAAAGAATGATAACAGCTGAGGTTGTGTTTAGAAAACAGATTCTATATATAATATGAAACAAACCCCAGCAAATATGCATATGCTAATTTAACTGATCATTTAGCAGAGTTGTTTGAAACCTCCCCTGTGGTAGACAGGTTCCTCTTTGTCTAGCACCAGGCTTTGCTTTTCCTTGATCCAGAATGAGGTTCCTTAGGAACTTTTGTTCCATTGCATTAGGTTTCTTGTATCAAATCTGCTGCCAGTCACAAAGAGAAGTAAAGGTTAACGTGAACAGCACAGTTATAGCCAGGGCCTGGAAAGTTTGCATCATAATAGCTTACATGCATTGAGAGATATATTCTGTCTGTATTTAAAAAAAAGTAGAGGACTTCATAGAGACTTGTTTGCTTTTGAGACACAATTTCACTATGCAACTCAAGCTCAGGTCACTAGCTTGGTGGTAGGCATTTTTACCCCTGTGAATTCTTTCTTAATGATGCCCATTCTTTTATCACTGTTGACAATCTCCTTCTTGTTTGAGCACTTACTAGACTACTCACAATTTTCCTCTACATGTCCTGGAACTAGGGCATCAGTGTCCATATCTGTGCTCTCTATTTGTTACTTGAGTGTTTAAGGCAAGTTTTTAAGCCAGGATTGTTGTTGCAGCACCTGAAAGTTCAACTTAGGTGTGTGTCCCCAATAGACCAGTTGTGATTTAAGTTGCAGTAAAGTGCAGGAGATGCCTTTGATGTGTCCAAATACCAGGAAGAAGAAATAAAAGTTTCCAGTGATATGAGGTCTATGTTAAGGATACTGACAGGAGCTTTATGTAGAGACGGAATTAGACAGTGTCCTCCAGCATTAGGCCTTGGCAAACAGTCCTGCTCAAGGTGAAGTCTGCTTGATCTTTGTCAAAGCTGGAGCTCTGAAAGGTGATCAAACCCTCTTCTCTGACTTCCATAGATTATGTCTATCTAAGAGTGTGAACTGATTATTTTCTTGAGGACATGGGAGGATGACCTGGCCTGTGAGGTGACTTCAGTCTTAGAACAATAATTTGTGTCTATGCTTTCAACTAAACTAAAAGGAGACAGACATATATAAAGCAAAACACAGATGTTGACCCAAGTCATTTTCCCCCAGAAACAGCAATAAATATCTGATTTACAAGACCTCTGTTAAAGCAGAGTGATGCTACCTTCTCACTCTGAGCATGGATTGCCCCAGATAACCCATCAGGCTCCCTTCTCCTTCCTTCTGTCCTCCATAGGGTATTGACTAATGGCTCTGGCTTCCACAGATAAAATTTTGCCAGGTCAGTACAGCAAGAGGGAATTCCCTCCTCATTTCCTTCTTAGTGACTCTTATTGTGACCATATCTCCATTCTGTTGTTTTGTAATATCCCCTGGTCCCCTACTCATCCCTCCACTCTCCTACACTTTCATCCTCCCAGCTTCCTCTCACCACCACCTTCCCACCTCCACCCTCCCCACCCAGTCATTTCTTGTTGGATGGAGGAGGCATATCTCCTTTAGTTGTCCTTATGAGTGCTGTGGCTGCATCTCAAGCTTTGAAAGGACATTTCAGTGGAGCACAGCAGGGTACTGAACCAAAGCCTAGTTTTATATGCTGCGAAAGACCTATAACTTGATGTTGTTGTTTAGAAAATTGGGAAAAAGAAATAGCTGTACCATGAGAAATCAACTTCATGATCTCAACCAGAGCCAATGCTCTCCAGTGTAATTTAATATTCAGTGCCTCATTAAGAGACCCAGGGACTCCTGAGACTTGAAACAAGTAATTATTTCACAGGAATCCCCTCCAGCTCCTTCAGTTTGATGTTACTTTCTCAGAGAGAAGGAAGGCAGATACTTGTGTTAACCAGGTTAACCTTTTGTTGCAGCTTAGTCTTGCTAAATAGTCTGTAAACTCAAACAACAAGTATAATGTAGTTTCCTGCCTATGTATTCACCCAGTTATGCCCTTTTATCCTGCAGAGAGCACTCTGCAGAAATGAAATTGTAGTTTTAAGCCTTGCCTGTCTCCAAGCTGGTACTTCTGTTGAAGTCCTTGCTCAAAGTATTGTAGAGTTTATAATTTCCATTTTCTTCATTTTAGCTCTGGGCTCAAGTGCTTGACTCGATATATCTGTTCTAAAGAAGCTACCCAGGAATGCATGCCTTTCTACCTCACTTCTATCTCTCCTATGATTGTAAATGGATTTTTAGCCAGATGTCTGTGCTTCAGAACATCAACAAGCTAAGGTCTACCATCCACCACTAATTAAAAAAAAAAAAAAAAGAGTAATTGTGAATAGCAGGGATTTATGCAATGTTTCCACCTGAGTAAGAAGAAAAATAATGAGGTTCAGGAACCCCAAGTCCACCTTCAAGATCTAACCAGATAATGAAGAACTGGTGCAAATGTTAAGCACACATAATTAGTACTGTTGGTCTAGGTGTAGTCAGCCTGGTCACTGTCTCAGCTTAGGTCCTAGAAGGTGGTTCTAGGAATTCCTCTGAGCTTTATGAGATCAATTCAGTTCAAGGTCTCTAGGATGCAACTCTGCCCCAGCCAGAAGTGCCTTTGTCCTGGGTGGGTGGAGAGTGAAGTTGTTTTGCAAAGCTTTGCTGCCCCTGACATGGAAGGAAAGTGCAGAAATAGTACCATGATAGATCTCAGTTTCTTCAGGCACATGAAAGAGAGCAGCAGACACAATACAAAGATAGATGCCAGGGTTTCATCTTTGTCTTAGTTATCTTGTGGATCCAAATGAGCTACTTAGAAAAGGAGCTTTTGAGTACTTGTCTCAGTAGCTATTTTTCTTGTGTTCCTCTTGGACTCGATCATTACAGAATATGGATATGTACGTTTATCTCCTCACCTTCCACCTCTTGCCACCTAGAATCCAGTTCCTCAGAAGAGTCTTGTCTTCCTCAAAATGTCTAGTGTCTGGTATTAGAAAATATCAACCAATAAAAAGAGAAATGGCTGGTTAAATATATTAATAAACTAATATATCCTCTTGTAGAATTAATTTGATTTTCAATGCCAGGTAGAACATTTTAAAGCTTATCAGGTATTTAATGAATCTATGCCTTTTAAAAGAAGACTTATTATAAAACTACTATTATGATAAAGCATAGTAATAAAGGACTCTGCTTTACTGTGTCAGTTTCTCTGTGTTAGTTGTTTGAAAACATGTAATTTGGGAGAGAGCTTTGTATACTAAGGTAAAACATCAATTCTAGTTGGTATTTAATGAAAACTCTGAGCCAGATATTGGGGAAAAGTTGGAATATCAGAGAGAGGAAACAGACCACAGTCATTTCTTACCCAGCCAACGCCTCAAGATAAAAGCTATCTTCCAGCGTCCTCAGCTTGGCTGGTCGCCTCTACAGAACACCTCAATGTCTGCCAAAGCCTGCTGTTTGCCGAGTCGTTTCATTTCCGGGTTCAACTCTGCATCATATTCCTAGAGTTAGGATTAAAGGTGTGAGCTACTACTGCTTGGTTGTTAGGACTTGAAATCACAGAAACACAGAAAGATCTATGTCTCCTTAGTTATGGGATTAAAGGCATAGATTCCACTCAGTCATTCCTGTGCTGGGATTAAAGGTATAAGTTACCACTCTCTGACTCTCATGGACTAACTGTGGGTGATTCTGTTCTCTGATATTTCAGGCTGATTTTATTTAATGAAAAACATATCACCACACTCTGGTGTGTTTCTGGGAACAGTCCTGTGCACTGGGTATGGGTCATGGACAAGCCTAGAGTCTGTCTTCTCCTGTCTGCAAGACTCAGAGTTGTCTTCTTAGATAAGTAAATTGTATTTTTCTGTTTTATTCAACTCATATTTATTATTCTTCCCACCACTGTGGCAAGAAAGGAAGGCTGAAAATTATGTTGACATGTGGAGAGGAAGATGCCCCTCACCCTGGAGTCTGCATGAAGTTTCTCATGAGCTGGGAGCCAAGAATCCTATTATAATGAAGAAATATTTGTAGCAAAGGTAGCTGACATAGAGATGGTGTCCCTTTTATGTAGAGATATGTCAAATATGTGAAAATGGCAGTAAATGAACAAATGTGACTTTGACTATGAATGTGTCACTCCTTTCCCAGGTGTTTTCTTGGGGTTTCACAAAATGATTAACTTTTCTTTACAGTGAATTTATTTTTATTTCCTTATGGGCCTCACATTATCATCCACTCAGGAACCACCCCATGCAAGAAAACATTCCTGAGCAACCCTTAGTGAAGCAACTTGAAGAACTGCCCAAGTCTTCACCTGCGAAGCCCCTTGAGCCCACGGTCATGGTAGAGCATGGTTTATCCATTTCTTGAACAGCCCTCTTCTTATTGATTTTCATGCTTCCATTGATCACAGACACTTTCCTAATAAACTACAGAACTGTTTACTGACCTATTCTGAAATTCTTCACTATGCCCATGGTTAGAATCTTGGCATCCCCTGACACTCCTGAGAAGTCTCTGCCTCAGGTGGCAGTGCAGATCAGTAGCCAGCCCGTATCCCACAGCTGATGACACCATGGTGTAGTCTTCATGCCTCTTGATAAACATCAAGTCCCATCTTGTGCTCTGTTTGAAGCTCAGAAATGTTTTTCTTTGTGAAAACATTACCAGTGTGTATAAAATGGAGAGGATGTTTAGAAGACACTTGATTACCTAGTGTAGGGGGTCATCCCTGTACTTTTGGTTTTAGGACTGGCGCTTGAGTGACTTTGACTTAAACACAGAAGAAAATGCATTACAATTTATTGGGTTTTTTTTTTAAGTTTTATGTACATAGAAGCATTTGTGTGAAGAAGTTTTATGTGCACCCCTCACATATAGGAGGGTTAAGATTTTTCCTTACATCATACCTAAATAGAGGAAGAGAAGGAGAATGTCTTAATTAGGGTTTATATTACTGTGATGAAACACCATAACTAAAAGCATCTTGTGAAGGAAAGGGTTTATTTCAAGTTGTAGCTTGTAGTCTACCATCCAGGGCCGTGAGGACAGAAAGTCAAGACATCACCCTATAGGTAGGAACTGATACAAAACCTATGGGGAGTGGGGTTTCATAGCCTACTTTCTTATAGCATCCAGGACCATCAGTCCAGGGGTGGCATCACTCAGGGTTAACTGGGCCCTCCCTCACATCAATTTTCATTTTAAATAATTTCCCAACATTTTTGCCCACAGGCCATTCTTGTGAGAGCATTTTCTCTATTACAATTCCCTTTTTCTAAATGACTCTAGTTTGTACAGAAAGGTCACCTATGGGAAAGCAAATGATCCTTGGGAGAAAATACTAATGAGGAATTCATGATTCTCTTTTGGGTTCTTATTTTCATTGATAAAGTTATTTAGAAATGGACTTGGAAGGAAGTTTGAAGAGAATTTTATTAGAGTCAGAGAGAAAAGAAACAGGGAACTAATTAATTAACTTTCTGCAGCTCTTGTAGCTACCTAAGTGGGGGAACTGACTGCTGCCTAATGCCAAAGAAAGAGAGTACTGCTCTTTTTTGGGGGGTCTGAGAAAGCTGGAATGTTCTGCAATGGAAGTCTGTAAACAGCTGCATAGTGAAAGGGAGGAGGTTTTCAGAGGAAGAATGAGGAAGCCTGCAGAGTCTCAAGGAAGGCATACTTAGGCTTTCGGATAGTATTAGAAAAGTAGAAGAACAAAGAAGGACAGACAGTCTGTCTGCTTTGTCTTCGAACTCACAGGAGGCTTAGTGGAGCTGCCAGGAGAGAAGCTCTGTGATGGTCATCCTGAGAGAGGGCTTTCGGAAAATAATAATTATATTATTTATTTAAGCAAGAATTATCCCTCCCATTTCATAAGCCTGTCTTCAGGTGAATCCGATTTCCTGTAAGGTAGACTACTGGCTGAGTGATTGCCAGCCTCACGTACGTCAACTTTGTAGGAAGTAAATAGTTATATGCAATGTTGAATAATAAGTCATCACCTAGAGTCAGAGGTATAATTTTGATTTATTTATTTATTTTTTACCAAGAGGAAATGGCTTTTTCATAATAGTATTTTAAAAAAACAGGAAACTGACTTTTTCTCATGGTGATTTAGCTATTAAGGGAGTGGGGGTGGTAACTGTGATGCTTCAGGTTCTAGTTATGGCAAAGAAGGAGCAAGAGCAAAAGTTGACTTCAAAGGGAAGGAAGATCCATCCTCAGTGGCTCTTAGTGCCCTCAGCTCTACCCTGGCTCCCTCTGCAGAGGAGACAGGTGGCATCTGCTGAGCCCTTGTTCTCAGTTGTTTATTTTTCTGAAGTCAGAGCCCATATTCTAGGGTTCATAGTACAGAGTAAAACTTCATTTAGGGAACTCTTTAGGAAAACGTTCTCTTGCATTGACGGGTTATCAGACGTTTCATGCCCCAGGCAGCCCTGTGCCAGTGCTGCATATTCTGTGAATGGCAAGAAATGAGGGACACAGAGAAGACACCATCACAAGTCAACAAAGAGTGGCAGGAGTACAGGGTCATTTTTCCTGGGTGATAAGTTTCCTCTTGAGACAATGGAGCTACATTGATATTGATGTGTATCATCAATTGTTGTGTATCAAAAAATCAGCAAACTATAGATGTGTGAATGAAAACTACTCTTGCTCCATCCAAATTAGCTGAGATCAACCTGTTGCAACTCTGGCAGGAATGAACGTGGACACTCTGCTTATGATTTGCTTGAGGTGCTTAAACTCCAAGCTGCATTGAGCCATCACTTTGGGAGGGGAGGGGGAAAATGACTACATCAAAATAGTCATTTAAAGTTTTAATAGTGAAAAGTAAATCAAAAATTGGTCAACTATAAAATTTATAAAGCAGGCTAAAGGCATACTGAGATTCCAGCAGTAAAACCAATTCAGATTCATCAACTCAGGAAAGAGCAGCTCTTTGTATGACACATACTAGCACCCATTCCCACCAAGGAAAGGCTGTGTCGCTGTGTCCATTAGTGCCCCATCACTGTGAGAAGCTCTGTACAGCAAAAAAAAATGTGCATCTACCGTACAGAAGTCTCCAGCAGCAGCTTTCATTTCTCCTAGGAAGTTGGAACAGCATGTCCATGACACAATTCAAGGGTCCTTCTGCCCATCCTGGTTCCAGGCATAGACAGATACATTCTGAAGCATCTCCTATCAGTACTTTTTCTTAGGTGGATTTGAAAAGTGTGTTTGGATTCTGTGATTAGAAACCCCAAGAACATAATAAAATCTGTTTATTTCCATCCACTTAATGATGGAAATTTATTCTACAAAAATTATTCTTGTGGGAAGACAATGCAATAGATACCACAACCAAAAGGGGCCTGAACAGTTATGTGGATTTGGATCTGCTCATGTTTGAGAACTGGGGTCTATATTTCTCATGTGAAGAGATGAATACTTTTCTTATGCCTTCTTCATATGTCACAGGGGTCTTTATCATTATGAGCTTTGCCTTTTCCCACAGCATGCCTATATATCCTCTGTAACTGTCTGGTAAAGAATCCTAGATTAATGTGAGATAGAAGCGAGTTAGGTCAGCTCTCAGGAGCAGGTGGTCACATGTGGGTATAATGAACAGTGGGTATAAGAAAGGCATGAACATTTTATTAACAAAAGTTGCTTATAATACTATAGCCCTGAAAGTAACCCTCCCTTGCCTAGGACACAAAGAACTTATCTGATTTTTGGTCAGGTTCAAGAGAGTAAAGCTGCATGTCTAGAAATGTGATTGAAAAAAAAGAATGTATGAGCCAATGGAAAAAAAAGAAGAAATCCAGCAACCTCAAGTGGGCTCTCTCTTTGTCCACCTCTACCCCTCCCTATTTATTTCTTGTCCTTAAGTTTTGGCCTCTGTCTAGTCAATATGAGACAGAGGTCATCTCTCTGGAATGGATGAAGGCCTTGATGAATCCAAGTGGATCAGAGACCTCAACATAAACCCAGCCACTTTAAACTTGATAGAAAAGGAAGTGGGAAATACACTTCTTACGAATTGGCACAGGCGACCACTTCCTAAAAATAACACCAGTGGCACTGACACTAAGACCAACAATCAATAAGTGGGATCTCCTGAAGCTAAGAAGCTTCTGTAAAGCCAAGGACACTGTAAATAGGACAAAATGACAGCCTACAGAATGGGAAAAGATTTTCACCAACCCTACAAGCGATAGAGGACTGATCTCTAAGATATATAAAGAACTCAAGAATCTAGAGCCCAAAACCTTGAATAACCCAATTAAAAAATGGGATTCAGATCTAAAAAGAGAATTCTCAGGAGAGGAATTGCGAATGGCTGAAAGGCACCTGAAAAAGTGATCATCATCTTTTGCCATCAGAGAAATGCAAATCAAAACAACTTTGAGATACCACTTGACACCTGTTAGATTGGCTGAGATAAAAGACACAGATGACAGCCTATGCTGGAGAGGATGCGGAGCAAGGGTAACACTCCTTTGTATTTTGAGAGTAATTTTGGCTGTTGAAAGTATATTTCTGGGGATGGGACCCATGAACTAATATATGCCAGGAAAGCGTTTTCCTCTGAACTACATCTTCACCCCAGAGAAACATTTTCTAGGACTATGGCTGCCTCTTGTACACAGACCCTTCCATCTCCCTAGTCTTTGGGTCTCTAGTTGTCCTGAGTCCCATAATCAACCCTCTCTTGTTGGTATCTTAAGAATCTCAAGGAGACCCTGGATAACCTCCCTGCTTCTTGCTTTCTGGGTCTACTTTTTGCCTGCATAGGAGATTAATGCTAGAAGTAGCACCTGTGAAGCTTGCTCAGAAATGAGTCCACATGTTTTCCTCTGCTGTTATTCTGCTTCATCTCCTAAGGAACTGCAAGTAGCCAGCAGCTACCAACAGAGTTACTGTAGTCTTGTGCCTTCTGCCTACTTCAAAGCCTTAAGTAACCCTCCCTCTGCATGTGCTATGTGCTTGGTGTGTTACTGGCATATAAAAATGCATGACCTCCAAGGACCTTCTCCAGAAAGAGTAGCTTCCTGTCTGCCATGTAATAGAAATGCATCTCTCAGTGGGGGCTGGGGAAATTGGTTGGCCATGAGTAATATGGTACTTGGGTAGAATGGAGGAGCGGTGCTTTCATCTGAACAATTCATTTTCACTGAAATCTAAAAATAGTGTGACATGTGGGAAGCTTGTGAGTGCTTCAGAGAGGCCACTTTTCAATGCTATTGTACTTACGTAAGCGTACTTCTTCTGAACAGTGGCTTCAGCTGAGCAGAGCTCTGTGCACTTGTGTGTGTGCTTCCAAAGCAGGAGGCTTACCTTTGAATTAGCTGAGCTGCAGTATCATATCCAAAGCCTTTTTTGTCCTGGAGTTGACTATGTGTGACATTTTAAAAGCATAATTTTAATTAAAATATTACATCACTTTCCTTTTTCCTTTTCTTCCTCCAACCCCTCTCATTTCCCCTTCCTCTAACCTCCTCAAATTAATAACCTGTTATTCTTAGTATTGTTTCACACACACACACACACAGAGAGAGAGAGAGAGAGAGAGAGAGAGAGAGAGAGAGAGAGAGAGAGAGAGAGAGAGAGAAAGAGAGACAGAGACAGAGACAGAGACAGAGACAGAGAGACAGATTATTTTGGTATATACAGTTTCAGGGCTGACTACTGTACATTGGTTAACCAGTTAGGGAGTTCCTACCTGGGAAAGGCAAATTCACCTTCTCTCAGTGGTTATTAATTGACTATAATTCCTTGTCTATGGGTGGGACAGTGTGATGTTTTTCTGATTCTCTGTTATGTAGCACTTCTATTGATACTGTTGCTGTTTAGGTCTTTTGTATGCAGCTGTTTCTAGGAGACTTGGTCTCACAGCAGGCATCCTGGGATTCTGGATTTACAGACTTTCTACTCGCTCCTCTGGAGTGTTCTTTCAGCCATGGAAGCAATTGTACTGTAGATATATCCCCTAGGACTAGACTTCCTATTGTCCTGATCTCTGCACTGTATTCTGCTATGGTGTCTGTGATGGTCTCCATTTGCTGTAAGGAGAAACTTCTCTGATTCACCCCAGTTGTAGATGTACCTTTCTGTAGGTATAAGGAGAACATTTAGAGTGCAGTTCTGAATTAAGCTTGTGTAGCAAAGTAACTGCAGTATTCTCTCTTCTCAGATCCATGACCTCACTAGGCGGTGGAAGTTGGTTAGGTTTCTGATACCAGGCATGATTTCCCTCCTGTTGATTGGCCATAAAGTCCAATTACACAGCTGTTGATTACCTCCAATGTGTGACTGCCACTTTTATAGGTGTCTAGCCTTGCTGGTTATTCTGGTTTATAAGTGTCATAGCTTGGTAAGAGTAGTATCCGTTTTCTCTAAACTTACAAAGTACTTTCTGGTAGTACAAAAGCAAGATCACAGGAAAGAGGGTTTAACATTAGATCCAGTCCAAATCATCTAAATCATCTAAGCTCTGTGTTGTACTGTGCAGCATCAGGAACTCAATTTTAGCCCTCAAGAACAAACTTAGGGTAAGAGCAATAGATAGCCTGTGTTGCTTTGAATGTCTGGGAGTCACTTTGTCTTCTCTGATCAAGTACTCAAAAGAGATTTTTCATACCTGGTACTGGAATTTTTGTCAGCCAAGTGGCATGACATTATTTAAGGTATCTGTGGTGTATGCCTTCATATGTGTACATTGTATTTAAGTTTAGGTAACTATAAAACAACATGGTTCCTTGAAACATCACTGTTGTTTTCCGTCTTCCACCTGGCCTCCATCCCTCCCCTTCACCTGTAAGTCCTGCCCCAGTTTCCCTCCCCCGCATCTTGCTGCTGTCCTCTCATGCCTCCTTGCACTTTTCCACTACGCACACCCTCCTGCTTTCAGGTTGGTTTCTTGTTATATACTCTTATCTGAAGACTTGAGCTAGGAACTGCAGATGAGAGAGAACATGTGGGTTTGTCGTTCTGGGCCTATGTTCCCTCACTCATTACAATCTTTTTTAGGTTCATCTCATGAACAGAAAATTTTATAATTTCACTTTTTTTCCAATTGATTCATATTCCATAGTAGCACATTTTCACTATCCATTCATCAGGTAAGGTCACTTAGGGTGGTTTCAATTCTATATCTTTTAACAACTCCTCATGAAAGAAATGCTGAAATCAGTGACTTTACAAGTGCAGCAAGTGGCCTGAGCTCTTGCCAGAAGGAGTAGCCTGTGTCTCCCATGTCCTGCTTTTAATAACTAAATCACCTTGGACATCACATCAGGAAACAAAGGAGCTCTTGATCCTGTGGGTATGTAAAACAGTCTTCCTCCCCCTTCCCCCCCCCCCCCCCGGACCTGATGCTTGAGGAGCAGCAGCTATGACTTCCCTGATACTTGTCTTTTCTACATCCCAGAAGTATGCTGCAAAGACTTCAAAAGCTGCAACCCAGAAGCCAAAGCTCCAGGCAACAGCACTGGGTCCCCAGCACAGGTCAGGCAAAGGTTGACATAATGGATGGAGCAGAGACTGTTCTTATTGATGCAGGTTCCAGTCCAGCTGACCTCCACCTTCTGCTCCTGTATTCACACAGACAGAACAGGAGCCAGTCGTGTGCCTGCAGCTGGGCAGCTTGCCCAGCAGCAGCTGCAGACCCTCAATATGTGTCTTTACAGATCTAAAAGTCGGTCTCCATGAACTATAGTGATTCTAGGATTCTGGCACATTGATGTGCAGGTTTATCAGACACGAGATGTTCCCTGAAAGCCTCTAAGTGGGATAGTGTCAGTAAAGGACAATGAGATCTGAGCTGTTCCTTGACCAAACAGCACCAGAACAGATCTCAAAGTATCTCACAGGTCAATTCCACAGGCTAGTGAAAAAGTGGAGTGAAGAAAAAACTATCTAGACATAGAAATGTCTCAGAATTGGCTCCAGATCTGAGTTTACACATTGAAAAAACAGTAAATCCCAAATAAGATGAACAAACAAAAATCCATTCACTCAAAAGTAAAAAAAAAAAAAAGGCAAAACATAAAACCTTGTCAAAGCAAATAGACAGAAATGCACCTTCATTACAGGGGAATAATTTGAAAGCCAGTGGGTTTGTCATTAAAAAAAAAATGTAAAAATAAAAATAAAAAGAGAGAGAAAAGGTGGATCTTGAGAGATGTTCTTTAAAAGGTAAAGAAATATAAAATAACCTGTGCATTCTTTACTTAGAAATATATCTTTAGGAAGAAAGTAGCATAACTAAGAGTATCTTAAGATGAAGTTAAGAGAAAATAATTGATCTCCAGCAAATCTCTCTACACAGAATTCCTGAGGTAAGATTTCTACACTGAATGAAGTCACGATGTGCTGAGTAGTAAGGGCTAAGTTCATAATGTGATCCCTTTTTTATCAGTTTTAACCAAATTTATCAAATCAAATTTACACAATACAGTGCTCAGAGAATTTAGATGAAATTTTGAAGATAATAAATAAATAAAAGAAAAAAATGATAGAAATTATATGTTTTATGTTTTACTTAAGACACGAAAGTGCTCTTACAGTGGACTAATAATTCATATGGTATTCTCACGTATCTCACAAACTAAAAGTTATGTAGAAAGATTACCCAAAACCCTGAGACTGGGCCTGATGGGAAGGTCAGGATCCCAGTTACATAGGGTCTGAGGCAGGAGGACTGAGATGATGAGTGAGTGCATGGCTAGTATGGGCAACTTAGAAATTCTCTGTCTTAAAATTAAGCCTTGAGAATTGGCTGGCAGTATTTACCTAGTATGTGAAAAGCCCTAGGCTCAATTTCCAGCACCACCAAGGAGAACAAAACAACTATTGATAAATCAAAATGGAATTCTTAAAGGCATTCATATGTGCTATTACAAAGCAGGAACAAGGAAAAAATGATAAAAAACATAATTATAGAGAGAAAGAAAGAAAGAGAGGAAAGACAGACAAACAGGGAAATGAGTAAGGAGGAGATAAATTAATAAATAAATGTTCAGACTTGATCTTAAACATTAATAGTAATTTTCAATGCAAGGGTCTGAACAGGAGGTAAAAGGCAAGGCTTGTCAGAATAGTTGCAAAAAAAGGAGGCAAATACCTAAGTAATTTCTACTTAACTTTCAATATAAAGTATGTGTGGGTTGGATGTAAAGTGTTGGCCTCGTGTGTTGGTCATGCCTATAATCTCGGGTGGCAGGAGGAGTACCATAATTTGCATGCCAGCTTGGGCACTAATATGGAGTTCTAGACTAGCTTGAACTATAGAGGAGATTTTGCTCCCTAAACAAATTAACAACCCAAACAAACAAAACAAATTTAAAAATGAGAAAAGATACAAAATGCATAGACTGTGGGTCTATCAGAGCAAGGGATTAGCACTGCAGAGCAGGACATTGCATGGTAGAATAAAGTTCAGTCTATCAAGCAGTCTGAGGAATAGCATGGCATAGCTCCATAGTTTGTAGAGGTAAAGTCCTTAGAGATGAAAGGAAAAACAGCCTGAGCAAGTTTACAGTTGGAGGTGTCAGTACCTTCTTGATTTGACAATTCCAGACAGGAAGCCACATAATGTTTCTGAAAGCAAGGAGATTTAAAAGTTGCAGAAACCATCTACCATTGCTAGATGTTAAAAATAAGAAGACAGGCTGACCGCTATATCTTTGAAGGAGGCCTGTGGCCACACAACAGTCCCATGTTCTGACTATAGTGGTAGATAGATATATCTTTACAAGTGAGATTATGCAGAACTAGGCAACATTTACATGCATTAAAGTTGGTGCATTCTCACTGAGATTTGCAACTTGTTCAACACCAGTGTCTTGGTTTTAATATTGTACTTTAATCATTTAGGATTGTTGTTTCAGGATAATAGGCCTAAAGTATATGGGACCTCCCTCGTTCCCTCCTTTCTTCTTTCTTTCCTTCCTTTTTTTGTTCTTTATTTTTTGCAGGCCTTATAATAACTCAATTATAATCTTAAAACAAAGGAGGAATTATTGCACTATGAAGCCCAGCAGGGTATTAGATGCACAGTGGCTTGCCATCATCACACAAATGCATCCTTCTTTCTGGATACAATTTCAAATGAGCTTGTTATGACAACAGTCTATAACACACCTGTCTATTGTGACTTTGAAATGAAGCTTCCTTGTCTCTTTTGAGCATAGAAGTGAAGGTGTTGTTATGGGGATGCAGGCCCAGGGGTCTCCTGGCATTTGACGTCTAGGCTATGTGAGTTTGTCTACAGAGAAACACTATGACAGTAAGAGGCATAGTAATTATGCTTAATTGTTCTGAGATTCTACTCAAGGCATATGAAGCTAAAAATAGGGCCATTTGTGTACTGGTGCAGGTGTAGCAGCTGGAAAACCCAGCAACAGAGATGCAAGGCTTTTATTGGTGGATTAGGCTATGACTAAACATCCTTATTTGGATCCACTTTATTCTGTTACCCATAAATAGAGCATTAACCATTTATATCACCTAGGTCTACTTTAGAACTATCATTGAAAGCAAAGAATTTACGTAATTACTTTTCTATGGCAATGCTCGCTTTTTTTATGGAACTGTAAATGACAATAAAAAACACAAGTGAATCAATAGGAGAGAAATGTTTATGGAAAATATAGTTTTTATGCTTTCCAGAAGTTTCTGCTTATTCAGATTGTGTGTGCATGTGAGTGTGTGTATATATGTAATGCTTATGCAGGAGCACTCATTTTGGATGAGCTTGTGCATTTATATGTGTGTATGCTTTGTGTGAGCATATGTAGATGTGGATATAAGGATATGCATGTTGGTGTGTGTAGTAAGAAGTTTCTGGCCTGTCCTGCTCAATGTCCAGACCTATAATCTCACAGCTGTTTAGCCTCAAATAATCACACAAATGTTTATATTAATTACAAGCTGTTTGGTTTATGATTCAGGCTCATTACTTGCTAGTTCTTTCAACTCAACTCAACCCATTTTCATTAATCTGAGTATTTCCAAGTGGCTCATGGTTTATCTGTGTTTCTTTACATATTGCTTCCTTGGGTAGCAACTCACAGTGTCTCTCTATCCTCTACCCTCCTTCCCCTTTATGCTTAGTTTTCCCACCTGCCTCTAAGTTGGCTTGCCATAGGTCAAACTGCCTCTTTTTTAATCAGTGGTATTCACAGCATACAGAAAGATATCCCACATCAGGTATGTGCACAAGTGAGCTCGTCATCCTATGGCTTCTCCAGGACACTGGGAACATGAGTCTTTCTGTGGTCATCTCTAATTTTCCCACTTTTCTGTTTGGCCTGCTTTGGTATCTGTGAGAATACAACCTTGCAAGAGATTTCATCACCTTTAGCATTTACATGCTATACCTTGAAGTCATAAACCTCGTTCTCTTGTGTATCGGGGTTAAAAATGTGTTTTGACACACATGGCTATAATTGGTTTATACACCACTACTACAGATGTGTACAGTGGATTAAGTAATTCCTGTCTCACTTTGCACCTAAAGTAACAGGCTTTCAAAAGACATTGAAATTGAGCCACCCACATCCTGGTGGCCCACAGATGTTGTCTGATGTGCAGTGGCTGTTCTCTGCATGATAAGTAGCCCTGGACTTTGGCCCGATTTGGGGAATAAGTTTTGCTGCGAAAGCATTTTAGGCAATTGGCAGATGATTTTCATTCTAAATTCAGCAACTCTTACTAAAATATGTTTACTCAAAGTAGAAGTTCATGGAAATGGAGAAAATTGACTTGGGATTTTACAACTCCCTGACCATCTGATATTGGGTGGCTTAAACCACACTACAGCAAACCTTTTTATTACACACATTCAGTTGCTATGGAAACAGTCACTGCTCTCATCATCAGCTCCATATTTGGAAGGCCTTAATGCCACTTGCTTATTCAATGCACACTTTTTCCTCCAAGGTCTGAGCACCCTGGAGTGCACATTTAAAAGGCTCTTCCACCTTTCCTGCTACAGCAGGCAATGAGGCACCTAAATTACAATGTGCTCTCAGGGCTTGCTGTGTGCTCCAGCCTCCTGGACTGCTCCTTTGTAAGCTGGTGCCCACTGTAGATGGTGTCTTCTTTCAGGGAGTGCTTGCTTACACTGATGGACCAACTCTTTCTGGCCAAGTAAATGCTTCTTCTTCATTTTCAACTTGATGTTCTCTATTCAAACTAAAAATTGAATGTTGGAAGATGTGACACTTGAATCACCTAGGCTGAAAATACAATGTAGCTGATTTTTACTTTCTCATTACCTTGCTTACATTGTTTTAAAATAAGATATTGGCTTTGATAGTAGCACCACTTGGATGTTAAGGATGAAAATGTCAATTTTCCTTTCAGAGGCCAAATGATGTGAGTAATAAAGCTTGTCATGATGTTACTCTATGACAGCACCCATGCAAAGTCTACCTGTGCCATACAGAGGATGAATCTTTTTAGTCACAAATCTGTATACCAATTCAAGAATACTGTTCAATTCAATTCAAGATACAAGTTACATGGTTTAAGAAAACTTGAAAATTCAGACACTTACAGATTTCTTTATGTGCCATGACAATACAATGTCCTTATTCATTTAAATCACCTTACAGTGTCTGTAAATGCATCTTAGCTACATTCCCTTTCTGATCTTTAGCTTCCTGTGACTATTTTCTGAGATTTCATTCACACTTAAACTGGGTAGCTAATATTTTAGTTCACAAATCTCTATTCCTAAGGACGAGAGTTATTAAAGTGTTAATGTTCCATTATTAAATTTCCTTAGGATCTCAACTAGTAGTTGAGATTCCAGCCAAAGAATATCCCATGGATGGCTAGATTTTCTACTCATCTTCTGCATGAGAATGAGAAGTTTGAGAAGGGATCTGGTTTTTGTAAGTTTCATTATATTTCTATTAACAACATCCATCCTTCATCATCTTCTCCAAAGATGAATTAAATTTTGCTCCTCGCACTGAAGAGCTTTCAGAGCTGGGAGTGATAGATGGTAAAAGATAGATCACTACCTTCCACTTTTCACAGGTGAGGTTCAAATATGTGAGTCACAGTGTCTATCAGTTTATTTTTCTCTTGTCCAAAACATCTGAGAAAAAAAGAAACCTAAGGCAGCAAAGGTTTGTTTAGGCACGTTCTCAGTGGTTTTGTAGTCAACCATACTTTGGGCCTCAAGTGAGTCAGATCATCAGGGTGGCAGTAGTGTGTGATAGATAGTGTCTGCTTAGTTCACCAATGCCAGGAAGCAAGGGGTGTTGGGGGGTGGGGGGAGGGGGAAAGGAATGGCCAGGGACAGACACAGACACATGAGCCAGTACTTTCTTTTTTTTTTTTTCCTTCTTTATTTTGTATTTATCAAAAAAACAGTAAAAAGATTTTAAAAATGCCGAAGAGTTAACAATAATACAGAGGATAATAATCATAAGCATGGCTTATCAAGGGTGGAAATGCAAATAAGATTACTACACATATATTTTCTTTATGTTCAGCTTTCCCTCTGAATTTTTTTTTTCCATCCCTGTATATCCTTATTGAAGGTCTCTTCCCCCTCCCACCACATCTGATCATTTTTCTTCTCTGGAACTCCCCATCCCCTCCCTTGGCAGGGAGCAAACAGAGGGAGGGGGGACAAAACTGGATTTGGCCGGGAGTGAAGACTGATCCAAGCATTATTGGGCCAGTGTGAGCCAGTACTTTCAACCTCGACCACCTACATGTTAATAGTGCCATCAAATTAGGAACCCACCACTGGATCTACCTGTTCATCAGATCAGAACCCCCATGATCTAAAGACCCCTTTATAATTAGTTCTTCCAGCTGATGCCTTCAAATACAAATGAAGACAAATTTGAACCTGTTGGTTTCATGATCATGTTGGAAGTTCTGCTTTCTGAGTGGGGACCAGCTGTCTGTTTCTTGTTGACATGCTCAAGGCTGCTTCTCTAGCTCTTGCCACAAAGCCAGCTAGCATTGTCTCTCTGTCTGCCACAGCATCACCACTCTGTTATTTCTACTCAGTACTGGGTGATTGAATGAGTTATTTTGTACATGGAAAACTATTCAGAATTCAATTTTATATGAAACTGCACACAGGACAAAAACCCAGCAATCCTTAATATTAAATAGATACAAAATATGGAAGTCACTAGAGTATTGTGTTCACAACTAGGTATCTCAAGATGCTACAAGTTTTTGTTGGGTTTCTGTAGTAAACAACAGTTCTTTTTTAATGTCAAAAGATTGCAATGATTTAAATGTAGTTGTCAAAGTTAAATAATGAATAATAATTCTTATGGTACTCTTGGCTGTAGAGCTAGTGATTTTGACATAACCACACACTGTACATTAATGATTCAACTTTCACATGTAGCAGGAATGTAGCTGGCTTGAGCTTTATATTGATGAAATTTCCAAACATTGTTGCACTTGGTATTTATTTACATTTACTCAGACGTAATAATATTACAGTTCATAATCTAATTAAGCACCTTCCTAACACACCTTCTGACATTTCCAAGAGCTTTGAGAAGAGAAACCTAACTAAATATTCAAACATTGCAATTGAGTCCTCTCAGCTTCCTGCTTTTCAACCAAGGCTAATAACCAATGTGATAGTTACTCCTGGTTATCAGTTTGGCTTATCGGGAAATGACTAAAACCCAAGCTGCTGAGTCAGCTTCGAGAAATTTTTCTTGATTGAATCATTGGAGGTGGGAAGACCCACCCGATTTCTGGATCTTTGAGCTGGGCCCCATCTTCTGAGGTCAGCCTAGGTAATAGACATGGAGGAAGGACATTCTTGCTCATTGCAGGCTTGCCCTCACTCTCACTGGAAAGTTCATGCTCTCACTGGTGTTACAGCCTATTTCTTTGGGATATACTAAAGACCAGTGGTGACATTAAGTTTAATGGAATGAAAAGCTATTGGATTCTTGAATTTTCCATTGTTGCAATATTTATACCATAACCTGTAGTCAAACCATTCTAATAAATCTCATATACAATCAATATGATAAAGTGCTGAACACTTCGAATGCCAGATTAATTCATTTCTTTTACTATACAAAGATACATGAAGCAGGAGACTTTAAGAAAGATATTTATTTGAGCTTATGTTTCTGGAGGTCCACACTTGAGGCTCATAATCTGTAGATGGTCTTCTTGCTGGTAGAATCCTGACTTAGCACAGAGTCTCCTACGGACAAACAGGAATTGCCTATTTTTCTACTGTCCCTCCTCTTCTCAGAAGGCTGCCAGGAATCAGTCAGGGAACTTGTACCTTTATGATAGCCAAGCAACCCCTGAAAGTTGGAACTTTTAAATCTGTAGTGCGATTATTTTTCTACTTTTTTAATATCTGAAAGTAGGGATTAGGCTTCACCTGATGTAGCTTGAAGGGACATACCCAAACACTTTCCCAACTATAGCACAAACATAGTTTTGTTTAGTATCAGCTCACTGGTTACAATGGGTTAGGAATTACCAAATCTTCCAATCTTGGCTTTCCAACTCAAAATAAGCATTTATGCAGGCTCATGCCCAGGTCTCTGTTGGCTGTTTCTAGGAGACACTATGATACCTGTCTGGGCTTCTGTTATATTTACATTAAACATAAACTCATATTTTGGAGGGATTATAGATCCATTCATTTATACCATACCAAAAAGAACAATTCTGGAGGCTTCTTAGGTGCTTTGCCATTTTGTCATGAATGAAGCAGAGAAATCACGTGGAAGACTGCCTTCCTTTTGTGAGTCTTTCTCACTCCTCTTTGCAATCAATGAAAAGGCTCCACTCACAGACATTTCTTCAGTGAAAAACCAACTATAAGGTAGTTCAAAAGGCTTTTCACAGTTTTAGACATACTGGATTTCCCCACAGATCAGTGTGCACTGAGTTCTATGGGTAAATAGCTGTATGTAGAGGATGATACAGAAGTGATGTAAAAGGAACTATTTCCATTTGCTTCTAAAGATTGGAGTTATTTGGAAATTTTTTTTCATAAGATCTAGTCTGGCAATAATATTATATAGGTAAATACTGACCTAATTAGGTGACCTGCAAAATTTCACTTTCTGTACAAACATCTGTTTTAGACAAGGTTCTTATACAAGGGATAACAGCAGGCCTGGAACTGACAGTCTAGTCCAATTTGGCGTAAAACTTGCATCAGCTCCTTCTATCTCAGCCTCCTAAATGCTGGCAATGCAGGTTTGAGCCTCCATGTCTGAACCTCTCTCTTCTCTCCTCTCCTCTCCTCTCCCCTCCCCTCTCCTCCCCTTCCCTCCCCTCCCCTCCCCTCCTTCCTTCTCTCCTCTCCTCTCCTTCCTTCCTTTATTTTGTCTTGTTCAGATACAGAAATTTACATGTTTGGAAAAGACCTTTACAGCACCACATTTGAATTTGTAGATCCTTTTGTCTAACGAGCAAAAGCACAGATTTGTATTTGCAGTGCAATGCTGTCTCATCCAGGGCCCACCTTACCTATATGCAATCTTTAACAAAACTGAGTGATCTAAACAGAACTTGTTTTTCTAGGAAATTATTTTATTGTTAGATAGTTTTTCATAACTGACAAACCTTAGGTAATGTATGTTTTTATAAATAATCATTTTAAATAAAATTCATGGATGAAAGTCTGACTCTCCTAACTTGGAGGGTGGTAAGGGAGCAGATCTCAGGGGAGTAGTCCCAAACCTGAATATAAAGATACTTTCTGTGCTGAAGCTTACTAGCCCTACAATTTGACACTCTACTTGACAAAGGACTAATTCTTCCATTTGAGTTAAAGGTTAATTTCTGATGATTCTCTACTTTGAAATCCATTCTTGAGATAGGAGATGTTCCTTGCTAAGTCTTTTAAAATAAAAGTTAAAAAGGAGCTTCCAGAAAACAGACATAGAGGAAATAATGATATTTAAGCTCCAGGAAGAACTTGGATAGACCTTTAAGGACTAGGAACTGAGAGGGGAATGCTTTAGGGGAGAAGAAAGGCCAGCAGTTTTTTAGGCAAAGAGCCACACTTGATGCCAGAATGACTTGTGCACACCTGGCCTGCTTCTGGTGAGCAAAGGGACAGGAAGACAGAAGAAGATGGAGGGGGTGGGCAGGGTGAGGACCTGTTCCTTGGACAGAGAGCTCAAAGCCAAGCCTATATCTTTGGAAAGGATATCAGTCAAGTGGTTACCAGGACTATGCTAGGACAGATCTTGCAGAACAGGGAAGAGCTTGTGTGAGGAAGGAGTTGTGGTTCCCCCAGATCTGATCATCATGTAGAGATTTGGCATGGCTCAAGCCCTTCAGCCCTCCACTGGGATTTTGAAGTCTTTCTCTGATTATGAAGTTATTAACAGATTTTCAAGGCTTTCATGACAGATTCCTGTGAGCTGCTACGGATTTCTAGGGAGGCTCCTTCTGCCATTGTGGGGCTTCTGTAAAGGCAATATGGCTTTGAGAAAGACTGAGTTGGAGTATAACTCAGGCCCCACACAGAAGATGGTCCTTTGGTTTCTGTTTTTCAAACCTGTGAAATGAATACATGCAAAAAATACTCAATAGAATTAATTTATTTTCATGGGTTTAAGGGCTGTTCCTGAGAATTAAAATAATTTCAAATATCTCAATTTTTATTTCATGAAGAGTCATTTGGAAAACACTAGTATTCATCACGTGGAACAATGGAAAGTATTTGTTGGGCTCTGGGGGCTTTTTCTGCAGTCTTCTGTATATAGGAGCTAGTGTTGGGGAGAAGCATGTCCATATATTTAGGTGCAGTTCTGAGATGGATCAAGTGATAGAAGGATGTGATCCTACACTTGGGAAACAGAGGCAGGAGGATCACCTCAGGCTGAAGCCAGCCACACAGTGAGACCTTGTTTTAGAAGTAAAAGAACAACTTTGTTCAGTGTGGCTGAAGAATGTCACTTTTACACTAGAATTGGAGTCTCCTATGTTCTGCCCAGTATTCTAACAGGTTATGTGCAGTAACCTCCAAACTCCCAGTTCCACCTAATCATTCTCTAAATTGCTGAAAAAGCTTCATTTTGTTCTGAGGATCTTGCCTTTGTTAAAGGTAAGATGCCTAATAATTAAAGAATTGCTCTGTTGATTAATACTTTGAGAAGGTAGATTGCTGCCTCCCATTACTGAAGTTAATAAATTATTATCCTTCAGGGATAATAACAAAGGAACAGAATTTAACCTTCTGCTATTATCTGTTATAAAAGTACATTATACAATATTGTTAGTGTGACAATATTACCTGGTTCAGAATATGTGTATCTCAAAACATCTAATCCCCTTTGTGTGTGTGGACTTTTTCATCTGGCAGAGAAAATGATGTTGTCAGTTGGTGGTCCAGCCAGAATGAAACTACTTGCAACTGACCTGCTAGCGGAGAACTACATGGGTCAGGCTAGGGGTTAGCCATGGGATGCTCCTGGATCATGAGCATCTGTTCTTCTGCTGATTCTCCAGGGATCCAGAGCAAGACAGGTACTTCGCACATTCTAATCTGGGCTGGGCTGGGCTGGATTAGATTTAAGAACAACCCATACATCATGCCAGGCTGCATCAGAGCAGGGGACACACAGAGAAGGTTTGAATGAAGAGAAAAAGAGACTAAAGCTTAGGCTTTGACCAGTGATCACTTCATGGCCCTTGGTTTCCTATCAGAAATGAAGAAGTCTGTTCTGCATTGCATCAAAGAGAAGCCTATGAGGAGTGGAAATTTATTGGTTCAATGGGCCTCAAAGTTCAATACTGAGGGTCTAGCACCAGGCAAATGCCATCTCTATTTCTTATGTCATAGCCATATTAGACAGGTCTTAGGGAGATAGAGGCAGAGAAAAGACTTTAATCTTTATAATGTATGTATTTCTATACTGGCATAATGAGAGCTGAGGCCTCCCAGCCCAGTCATTCCTTCATAGTGCTATAGTGGCATTAAATTTGGTGGAACCAGAGATTGCCCCTGAATACTAATGATGCCCACAGATTTCCTCTGGGCAGTCACATCTGTATTTCCCATCTCAGAAGAAATGGAAAAATCCCTGTGCAAAATGCACCAGCCCAAGAGAATGGCTCACTGAGGACAAAGCCACTTCTGGTTCCACATCTCTAGGGATGCTTTCGGCTTCCTTCTGTATTTTCTGAGCAGCTACATAGCTGTTTTGCCATTTCTACACTGAGGCTTGGCCAGCTGGCTTCCCCTCCTCTAGCGCTCCCTGGCTCCTGTTGCTTTGCACTTTTCTTTCCCTCAGCAGGAAATCTGAACTCTCTTCTGTGAGCTGGTTACTTTGTGGTATTTCTTCATTCCTGGAAGTACTGAGTATACCTGTGTTCTCCTCCTCACCTTGCCCATCCTCTTCCCCAGCACCAAGAAGAGGGCCCATTCTCACCTTGTTCCAGGCTATGCTTCACTTGTCTTTTAAAGGCGTCTTTCTCCACCCATTGCATCAAAAATACCATTCTTCTGCATCATTACTCTCCATTTTCTCCATCCACTTCATTTTTCTTTAAAACAGCTGTCTTCTATATATAGCTTTTTGCTTTCCATTTGCTTGACACCCTGGAAGAGGGTCTTGACTGTGCCCAGTCTGTTTGAACAGCTCCTATAGCACTGCCTGTTCAATGGGGCATCTCAGAAAGCCACCTGTTAAATGAGGCATGTGAGGTCCCTCTAGATTATGTGTCATCACTTTACTCCTTTCCTACCCTTCTGTGTTTTGGCCAGCTTTTCTTAGATGTTTTATCTGCTTCTCTGTTTGCAGCTTTGGTCTTTTTCCTTTGATTTTTCTGGCATTACAAACGACTGTCCAAGTGGCTTATGAACATTTGTCAGACTCACTGGACTCTGTGTCACCAACATCCACCCTGTCTTACTGCAGTGACTCTATCTACGCCTCTCATTCTCTATGCTTCAGAGCATCTTGCTAGGTTTTCTTCTTTATTCCAGACAGGCTCCTAGTTATCTATTTTCTTATATAGCACTGGCTTCTCTCTGGAGAGCATAGTTGTGTCTGCAAATGCCTTTTCCTAGATTCTTACTGTATTGCAGAATTGTGCTGTATCTCAGCAATAACCCCTTGCTGATACTGATTCTGATATTCACTCACCAAGAAGCAGAGAATTTTTCTGTTCCGAAAGCCAAGGAATCATGCACACTTTCATTGACAGTCACTGTTCATAATAGGATTCATAGCCCAACAAGAGGAGAGAGAGCCCAAGATGAGGAGATCACGACTAATGATGCTCTGAGCTGGATGTGATCTGAGTTGATGGATGTCCTAGTTGCTTCTGGCAGCTGGGAACTCAACAAGTCCTCAAGAGGGTGGTTACAGAGTATGTTCAGAGAGACTTTGAAACAGGTCCTGATATGGTATGGGAACTCCATCCCTCTGGACACAAGCATAGCATTTGGATAGGACTGGACATGTAGTTTAATGGAAGAACTCTTGCTAGCACATCTGAGGTTTTGGATTTAATTACAGCACTGGCAGTGTGTGGTGCAGTTGGGGATGCTGGCAGCTGATGAAGACATATATCCTACCAGGACCCAGGTGACAATTTGTGGCATTTAACATATTTTTGTTTATGCAAGGGTGGGAGGAGATTTTATAGGAGTTCACTTCTCACTGACTCCTATCTACCACCTTCCCACCTACTTCCCCTTCCTGTTCATGGGCAGCTCACCAGCAGGTGGCTGGGCTGGATTCCTTAGACTGAGTGTGATAAGTAATTGCAGACTTGAAGTGAGGAACTATAGATGTGATATGTGCTTTCAGTGCTCACTTATAGAAAGATACAGACCACTGCACAGTTTATTCAAATAACTATATACTGATTGGTTAGTAACAGTACAACAAAATACCACCAAAAGGAGAATAATGTTCTAACAAATGTCCTGTTTAACTTCAACTCATGGACATATCAATTAAGCTTGAGGAAAAACTTGATGTTTTGTTTTTCCTAGGGAAGTAATGATAGATATTTCTTAACATTAAACAATCTTCAAAAAGTTTTTAAGATGGATGAATTTCTTATTCAATTTTTAGAAATAAATGTTTTCTAAAGACTGAATGAGTTGATATTCCTAGACCTCTAAAGCAAATAATCTAGATTATCTCTTAGCTTCTAAATAGCTCATGTAATTAACTAAAGTATTTTTTCAGCCATCTTGTCAAATTCAAGTGACATTTACTTCCCAAGAACAAGATAGTCTTCATCTAAAACCATTCATTTTGTTTCCATGGAAACATTGCTGGATTCCTTGACTACCATAAGTCATATTAATTAATTGTAGAATTTCTCAGTGTTTACATCTTGAGAGTGCTTTGTTCCATATACCAAACAAACTAAGTCATCTGTTACTTTAATATAATAATTCCTATTGGCATACCTATACTTGATAATTGCATATGCCTTCAAGGCATGTAGCTGGTAGTACTTGTGGCCTGCACAGCTGACCTATCCTGGGTTTGACAGTGAGGCATCATAACCTGGAGGAGTGGAGGACACTGCACCAGAAACATATGATCCAACTGACAGTTCATCTCCCTATTGCAGTTGCCACCAACATCTTTTTAATTAATTTCTAAATAAAGTTCCCCTTTCCAAAGTTACGCCATCACAAGTATCACCCTTTTTATAAATAGTATGACATCATAAAACATGCTGCACTTTGGAAACAATATTCATATATTGGGGTAGAGGGTATTGTTTCCAGACTTTAAAATGAAAATATTAGGGTTTTCTCATTTCTTTGACACAATCACGTAATTTATAATGGTGTGTATTACACAGTGCACATTATGTTCTCCCACATTTGTGACACACGTGGTTATGTTGGAAAGGGAGATGGGAGTTTTGTTTTGTTTTCTCTCTACAGCTGATGTCTTGGTTTCTTTTCCTGTAGCTGTAATAAAATGTTCTTTTCTTTTTCTTTCTTTACTTTTTTTTTAAGGGAACTTAAGGGAGAAATGACTTGTTCTAGGTCACAGGTTTTACGGTTCATCATGGTTGGAAAGTCGAGTTGGTAACAACTTGAAGCATCTGGTCACATCACATCTGCAGTCAAAATAGAAAGGAATAACACATGTTTGCTTGCTCTCTCTCCCATGTCTGTCTCTATTTATGTATCTTTCTCAATCTCTCTCTGTATGTGTGTATGTATTTTGCTCTTTCTCATCTCATTAGTACATATTTCAGGAGATGATTTTTTAAAATTTTATTAATATTTTTTTATTTAACATACCAATGATAGTTTTCCTCTCTTTTCTCCTCCAGTTCACTTCTCACTGACTCCTATCTACCACCTTCCCACCTACTTCCCCTTTGTCTCTATTCAGAAAGGGGGAGGCCTCCCATGGGCTTGAAGAAAGCATGGCATGAGTTGAGATAGTGTCCAGATCCTCCCCCTGCATAAAGGCTGGCAGGTAATCCAGCATGGAGAACAAGTTTCCAAAAGCCAGCTAAGAGACAGGTCCCGATCTTACGACTAGAGCCTTACAAACAAACCAAGCTACACAACAGTCACAGATATTCAGAGGGTCTAGATTGGTCACATGCAAGCTCCCTAACTATTGATCCTCAGCCCGTGTGCTCCCAGGAGCTCAGGTCAGCTGTCTCTGTGGTTTTCTCTGTCATGAACTTGACCCTCCCTGGCTCATAAATCACTCCTGCCTGTTTCACAGGAGGACTCTGAGAACTTATCCCAGTGCTTGGTCATAGTTCTCTGCATCTGCTTCTGTCAGTACAAAGGCTCTCTGATGGCAATTAGGGTAATGAAGTCTATTAAAGTAGATGGTCATTTCAGGCACCCTCTCTACTCTTGCTAGGAGTCTTAGCTTGAGCCATCCTTTTGGATTCCTGGGAGTTTCTCTGGTGCTAGATTTCTTCCTAACCTTGAAATGCCTCCTCCATCAAGATGTCTTTGTTGTTACTCTCCCCCTCAGTCTTCCCCAATTTGCCTCAGTGTCCAGTATGCCCAATCCAATCCCTCAAGTTCCTATCCCCGGAAACCACTCACCCCACCCCCAGTTTACCTAGAAGATCTCTTCTATTTACCCTTTCCATGGAAATTTATGCATCTTTCTTTGAGCCCTCTTTGTTATCTAGACTCTCTGGGTCTGTGGATTGTAGGCAGATTATCCTATATTTATTCCTAATATTTACTTATGAGTGAGTACATGTCATGTTTGTCTTTCTGGGTCTTAATTACCTCATACAGAATAATTTTTTTTTATTTCACCCATTTGCCTGCAAATTTCATGAAGTCATTGGATTTTTTTTCCCAGCTGAATACTACTCCATTGCTTAAATGTACCATAATTTCCTTGCCTATTCTTCAGTTGAGGGGCATTTTGATTGTTTCCAGGTTCTGGTTATAAATAATGCTGCTCTGAGCAAAATTTAGCAAATGTCCTTGTAGTTTGATTGAATATCTTTTGGGTATATGTAGGGAGATTGTATTCTGTTCCATTGTAAATAATTGTTCTACCTACTGGTTTAATAAAAATCACTGACTGGCCAAAGGCAGACAGGAAGCGGGTGGGGCTACCAGACAAAGAAAACCTTTGGAACATCTCAGAGCAGAGCAGAGATGCCACAGAGATGTGACGGGGACATGATGATGAGACAGCAGCAAACACAGAGGAAGGAGGCTGAAATGCTGCTCTGAGAAAAGTATCAAGCCACGTGGCTGAAAAAGATGGGTTGAATTTAGATTTATATAGTATGTTTATAGAGTGTAGTTTAGTTTATAAAATACGTTATATGCCTGGACCCTAAGTTGATCAGCATAAATATAATACAAGTGTCTGTGTGATTATTTGGGCCTAAGCTGCAGTGAGGTTGAGAGGAGGTCCAAACCTCAGGGCCAGACCACAAAGTCAGACCAGAAACCTAATACAATAGGTTTATGCCCAAGATTGGTATAGCTGGGTCTTGAGTTAGGTTGATTCCCATTTTTCATAGAAACCACCATACTGATTTCTAAAATGGCTGTACCAGTTTGCACTCCTACCAGCAGTGAATAGGCATTTTCCTTACTCCACATTCTCCGGGAGACTTTTCTTAAGAAGTGACCCTAACCACAATCAAATCAATCTCCTCATATCCTTAAAGCATTTAAGATAATCCTCTACTGGCATGTCCAGAGTAATTCTAGTTTGTGTTAAGTTGAGACTTTAAGCTATTACATTGCTTACATTAAAGCTAATTCTTATGGTTTCTTAGCTAAACATCCATATATGTGGTAACATGTACTATATAATACATAAAATTCATTAAAATAAATCTCACTACAAATATGCAAATAATCTTTTTCTGAACATTGCCATTTTGGTGTGGTGAACAAACAACAGAACACTGTAAGTTACACATCACTTTCTAATGTTTAGGGAGGAAGACATGAATACGTTCCTAGACCAGCTGAATGGCCAAAGCAAGTCACAGGGATTCTACAGCCACTATATCTAATGGTCTGAAGGATATTCAGGAGCGTAGGTAGCTATGCCAGTGATATATGGACAGACAAGAATGAAGAAAGAATTCAAGCATATCTGTAAGCAGAACAAAAAAGTCACCCAAGAAGAAACTTGAAGTTCCAAAGAGATGGCATCAAGAAGCAGAAGCATGAACAAAGGCACATAGAGAGAGAAGAGAATGAAAGAGAAAAAGAGATGTGGAGAGGGAAGGCTTACGGGAAGACAGGTAGGACAATGGGGTATGGTTCAGCTACCTTGCCTTCCTCCCACCCATTTTCACTTTGAATCACAATATACTTGTTGTATTTTCTGTCCCCGTATCACCGGAAATATTTAATTGTAATATATCATATAAGGATTGATATTTATTAAGGGGTTATATAAACATTCAATGATAAAAATGGAACCTTAGCGCAATTTGATTCTCTCCCAGAGAAAAGCAGAAACAAATAGGAAGGGAGTCTGGGTTCCTGGGTCTCCAGCAACTCTGGCAATGCTCCATCTCAGGGTCCAGATTCTCTGAGGCAAGTAGCACTTCTTTGAGTAACCTCTAAATCCCACTACACCCATGTATTTTGCGCTCTTTTTGCTACCCAGGTTTTTATGTTGTTCACTGATCTTCACAGCAGTACTTACCCAAAATGCTCCTCCTATTCCTTCTCACAACAGCATACCTTCTTTGCATAAGTCACCATTTAGCATGTGCCCCTCCCTTCCAGAGAGGCTTTCCCAATCTGATTCTGAAATACTTTTGCATGTCCTTCAACAAAAGTCACTTGCTGATGGTGCCACTGATGTGGCAACTTCTTTCACTAGCTGGGAGTGTTCTGCACTCTATCTCTCAAAATACACTACCCTAAAATAATGACTCATTCCTATTTTCAGGCAGGAATTACAGTCTGTGTGGAAAATTTCAGGTATTCAGACTGCTCACTCCCCAGCAAACTTCAGGACTCATGATGGAATTCAGTAACTGATAGGTCTCAGCAGATTTGTTCAGAGTATCTTCAAAGATCACTCTAGTCCCAAGCTGTCTGATATTTCAAAAAGAATAATAAGTAACAAAAATTGCTCCCTCTTTTTCTCTCCCTTGTCACCCTCCTCCTTTTTCTTCTACTTCTCCTTTTGCTTTTTGAGACAGGTTTACACCATATAGCTCTCGCACTTACCATGTAGCTCTGGCATTCGCTATGTGTATCTCTGATGCTCAGTATGTAGATCAGTCAAGATTTAAATTCATAGACCTGTTTCTTTCTCTGGGCTGAGATAAAAGTATTTGCTTCCATGTCCAGCTAAAAGAAATTTCTTGATCTTTATATTTTCTTTGTTAATATGCTTTTAATAATCCACAGCTTGCTGGATTATATGTTTCAATATAATTGACTCTTAGAATCCTTAACTTGACGTATTTTAAAATGATACTTAGTAAAAATGATAGTCTTTAAAATTATTTCCTATGAAGCTGTGCTTTTGTTTAGGAGAAAAATAGAGAGATACAGAAGGGGATGGAAGTATCTCTACATTTCTATACAAGAAAGAAGTAAGCTGAGTTGCCCTGTGAGTTTTACACAGCCTTAAAAATCTCCCAGAGTTCCCAAGTATTGTCACTGAAGACAGCCTTAAGGTTCTCTTTGGAACTTCATTTGTGTAGATCCTGCTGTGAAACTGGCCTGATTAAGTTGACATGGCCCTGTTCCTGATCTGAAGGATTGGAATAAATCATATGTTTATCATAGTTACTTGCTTTGTCTTCCCACCTGTGTCTGAAGTGGCTGAATACTTGTTTTAATTTCAGTAATTTTGAATAAACTCATACAGAGAGTATTACCATAGGTAGATGGGTGATGTGAGTGTTGGTTAAAGGATGCACACTTTTGGTTACAAGATGAGTAAATTTTGTAGTTCTAATAAAAAAAGACACTACTAATATGTAATATATAAATTTGACAACAGAGTAGAAAGTAAGCTGTAATATCATACATGTACAAGGATATCCATGTATAGTGATATATTAATTAGCTAGGTATGTATACTTATTTTATAGTGCACATGTGTACCAAAATTTTCTCTACAATAGAAGTCCCCCTCGAAGTTTTCTGTCAGTGATACCACTGATCCATTAATTCAAGATATAAACTATAAGCTTTGTGACATTAGCATTGTGATACTTCATAGTCTTTTAGAAGAATTTTAGAACGTCTATAAAAAATGGTTTGCCTTAAAGGAACTATATTAATGAATCTGTGAACAAGTTCCTTCAATTACTATGTGTTTTGTGAACCAATTATCCTTACCTTCTTTATTTTCTTCTTTCTCTCTCTCTTTCTTTCTTTCATACTAAGTGGGAGGAGACTACTCCTTTCTCTTAAAACACAATATTACTATTAATTTTGTAATGTATTTTTTCATTGCTTATCTTTTCTCTCAGAAAATGCTTCTTCGCTAGGACACTGAGCATCATTTGGGCTGTAAGGTGATATGAGGGTCTCTTACATATCCTGGAATGGTACCACAGAAAGTAAAGCTCTGGCCAGGGAACATCACAAAGTCCATGTTGCTAATATCACCTGATATTTCTATTGTCCAGGTGCCAGGCAAATGACAGTACTATATGAAAACTGTGCTTTTTAAAAGCTGTATGTTATTAACAAGAGAAGTGAAGGTATGGGTCCTGTCCTGAGAAACTTGGGCCTATCAAGAGGTGATGCCATACAAACAGGTACACCTTTCCCAGACACTTCTACGGTTTGTCTTGGCATCAGGTCTCACACCCACAGCACTGATTACTCCCACAGCTGGGAAGGAACTCAATGTACAGCTGTGACTCAAATTGAGTGTGTCCATCATTTGTGAAACATTTGCCCATTTACCTTGCAGACTGCTAATGAGAAGCCAAGTAGGGAGAAATGTTTATATATTTGGAAAAACAAGGAAACTGCTAAAGCAGGAGGAACATAATTAACTTATAGTAATTCTGGCAATTTATCTGAATTCTGCAATAACAAGGATGGCGTTTGCTTCATCCCTTGAAATAGCTATCTTGTCTATCCTGTTTATTCCCCATATATATATTATAGTGTTTGAGATCCTGGATATCACCAGATCACTCTTGTCTGATTTTGAAGAGGTGAGAAGCAAAGAACAGCTCTATGCTAGGATGTCCTCGCTATTACTTTGAGAGCACCTTCAGGATGCGGTGCACTGGGACCAGACAGTTCCTGTTAGACTTCCCAGGCAGAGATAGCAGGGTTGAAAATCTGGAGAGAATGAGACAGATGGATGGCTCAGGACAGGCTGAGAAGAGATTCTTGAAAGAATTCACAGGTCTGCAGAAAAGATCCTTCTCAACTTTGAAACAACAACAAAAAAAAATCCCAGTAACTCATACAACTGGGCCCGCCTGTCCCTCCAGCAGTGCAGGAAACAGAAAACCATGACAATGGGAAAAGAGGAATTCATTCAACCCCAGTTAATGCTTTGAGCTTACTGTGTAAATCGGTTTAAATTTGAACTTTGATTTAGTTTAATCTTATCTTTTTGCCCCTTGGGATAGGGTTTCTCTGAGTAAAGGCCCTGTCTCTCCTGTAACTCACTTTGTAGACCATCCTGGACTCGAATTCATAAAGATCTGCCTGCCTTTACCACCTGAATGCTGGGATGAAAGGCTTAACCTTATCTTTGTGATGGGTTTTTACTCTGTTTTCTAGGCTGGTCTCAAACCTGTGAACTCAAGTGATCCTCCCATCTCAGCTTTCTGAGAAACTGAGATTACTATTTTTATTTATGTCACTGCAGTAATTTGGATTAAATCCCAGGCTTTATGTACGCAAACAACTTTAAGACTAAACTATGTCCCCAGACCCCAAAACTTTTAAATTTTATTTGACAGCATGTACTAAATCCCAAAGAATCATGCCATTTGTACATAACTAGACAACACTTCAGAAAGTACAGAATGTTTGTAGGAAAACCAAACATTCAGCACTTGGCAAAGTAAAACTCATGGTGGCTGGAATCTAATTGAAATTTTCTAGGTAGACTAGTAAAAACTAAACATGCGAGCAAAAATAAAGAAAAGCAGTCAAATCTGGATTTACTAATAGCAGACAGCAGTGTTAGAATTAGCATTCCTGTGCTTAAAGTGTATGTTCTGGCCAAGATGCAGCAGTCCTCTGCTAGCTAGCCTTTCTAATTAGAAATCCTTCACACACACACACACACACACACACAGAGAGAGAGAGAGAGAGAGAGAGAGAGAGAGAGAGAGAGAGAGAGAGAGAGAGAGAGAACTTTCAAAAGGACTGCAGGAAGCTGGCAGTCTATGATGGATCAGTAGTGAATTTAAACACAGTGGTCAGGCTAGTAGGCTGACTGTCCCTCTGTTTCTCCTCTTTCCCAAGCCCAGTCAGCAGGCTCACAGGGCTGAGATTTCACTTTGAACCTCCTTTATGGAATCAGTGTGAAGAACTGCTGGGACTTGACTGGCCTCCCAAGTCCAGGTATTGGACACCTTCTTCCCAATGAAACAATTTTGAGAGATTAGAACTTGTAGACGTGATTATGAATCCTCCTAGTTGGTTTAGGGGTATTTTTGATGGAATGGCTTAGTTACTACAGGGCAAGTGTATTATTAAATCGAGTTTTTTCTATTTCTCTCTTTTGTCAATGCTTTCTTTACCCTCCTATCCTGGAATGAAATATCAGGAAGACTCTTGCCAGATGCCAATAACATTGCTTTGGATTTCTAAGCCTGCAATGCATCAATAAGTATTTTTGCCCTTTAAAGGTGACATGTTCTATGGTATTCTGTGATAGGAAAGCAAAGTGGACCTAGGCATCATTGTTTTCTATCCAGAGTCATGTAGACTAGCAGGAGCTTCATGTTACTTCCCAATTCACAGATATCAATATCAGAACATTCAGACTCCCCAAGAAAACCTCACTGGAGCCAAGAAGGCCTCTGAATTTCCAGCTTCATTCAACCTTCAATCTTCGGAGGACAAAATAACTTAGTGGATTGTGTGGGATTCAGTGGGAAACCTAAGAGTCAAACCTTCTTCAACTCCACCTCTGCAGCTATACCTCAGTGTGGAGATTTCATGCTAGCAAAGACAAATAAATATGACCAGAGTCTCATAATTAAATTCCTCAATTATGAAGTAACAATAGAAAAATTTCTCATCACTCCATGAACCAGGACATCATGACTTCAATAAGGAAAGTCAGCAGACTTGATCTTGAGAGGCATCAGACAGTATTCTGTCTGATAGGGATCCCAAAGCAGCTGCTGTAAAGTATTCAGGTTCACAATCATGCAATCCTGGATCAAATCAGAAAGCAGCAGATAAATTAAATCAAAGAAACCTTTTTAAAGAATGAAAATTCTAGATCTGAAAAGTCTAGTAGCTGACATTTAAAAAGTTCTTGCTACGTGGGCTCAGTATTAATAAGAATGAGAAAATAAACCAGATCATTGAACTTGAGCACAATTTACGAGAGTTGGCTAATCTGAGCATCAAAGAGACAGGAAAATAAAAAGGGTCTTAGTATCTTGATGCGGAGAGCAGTAACAGAGGAGTTGAGAACTATCACAGGGAGGAAGTACCATACCTAGTAAAAACACTCTTCAGACACAAACAAATAGGTGATGATAAAATAATCTCAAGACTCAGAGGATAAAGAACATTAGAATATATCAAAAGAGAGAAAATAAAATAGACTTCATTGTTTGTTACTGCTATCTTAAACCATGCTGGATGGTTGAAGCAAAAATTATAACATATGGTATCATGTTCAGTGCATGCATGTGTTCTTAAATGGGGAGAACAAAGGCTTCCAAATCAAAGTAAGGTTTCTTGGAGGGTCACATGTGGATGACATCTAGTTAAATTGCATTTGTGTATTACTATATCTATAGTCATGATTACCAAACTACACAGTGTGATATATATATATACACTAAGACACTATAAATTAATTGATATCAATTTTTTAAAGTCAATTTATAGGCTAGTAAGGAGAAAGAGAGACAGAGAGAGAGAACAATTTGACTCAGAAAACAAATATTAAAATGACAAACTTAAGATTTGCAAAGACTTTGCAAACAAGTGACCTAAACCCATCTGATATCTGAAGAAAAGTGAAGAAGACTTGCTTTAATGGCCACTAGGCTGGTTTTATTAGGTGATTATGTGGTACAAATTTTCCTATACACAACTTCCTTCATTAAATAAAATCAATTGTTTCTGGGGACTTTCATAAATTAATGCATTGTGAATACGGGACAGCATGAGGTGAACAGCTGAAAACCATACAAACCAGTCTGTCTATGCCTTTGCTGTGTATTCAGCACAGTAACAGAGCTCTGCATACATGCCCAGTTACTGTAAAGCACTGAAGATGAAATTTCTTCTAGTCAATTCTTTTCTCTTAATGTAAGTGCCAGTCTGACTTTTATCTGATATTTTTTATTATGGAAAAAGTTTTATTTTTTTTTAAAGAAAGTAGGCAAATAGGTGGTGCGAAAAATATCAAATAACACATTTTACAGAAGGATCTTTCTTCAGATATAGTTACCTAGATCAAATAACACATTTAACAGAAGAACCTTAGTTCAGATATAGTTACCTGGTGTTTGTTCTAGTTTTGTTTCTGTTGCTTTGATTAAAAACTCAGATCAAAAGCAACTTAGGGGTAGAAAGATTTACTCAGTTTACAATTTCATATTAGAGTTCATACTGAAACAGAGTCAAGGCAGGAACTCAAAGTCATATCACATTCACAGTTAAAAGCAGAGAGGAACAAATGCACCCATATTGTCTGCTTTTTTGCTTAGGCTCACCTAGCTTTCTTTATACTAATGCAAGTAAAGGTCTACAGAATAGTACTACCCACAGTGGACCAGGTCAGTTAGAACAATCGAGATAATTTGCCAAGCCATTTGCACAGGCCAGTGGTGGCCAATTGACAGTTAAAACTAATCATCTGTAGGTAAACTGAGAATTCAAAAACAAAACAAAACAGGAAAAGGTATTATGCAACCATTAAAAAGCCAGAGTTTTCTAATACAAATACTATATAGAATATAATTTAGAGTAATAGAGAGGAAAGAAATTATAGAGAAAAGAAGGATTTGGAAACTCCAGAGAGTAAGGAGTTATTTGAAATTGTTAGACCAAGAGGTGATTAATGTTATTTCCCAGATTTATTTTAACTACAGAAGATTTCACTGATTAATGAAATCCAGACTGCAAGGTGGCCCAGGGAGAGCCATAGCTTGCTGGTAGCTACATTTTAAGTGTTACCTCAGCATTCAATACACTTTGTTGGAGACTCTTGTTCTGATATGAACTCATTGCAGGCATCTGTTCATACAGAACTGCTAGAGTCATGAGCAGGTTGTTGGGTGATATAATAGGAGAAGGAAGAACCAGGGGACAAAAAGAAAGGACAACATGGAAACTGTGGTACATCTACACAATGGAGTAATACTTAGCAGTAACGAAAAATGATATCCTAAAATTTGCAGGCAAATGGATGGATTTGGAGAATATCCTCCTGTGCGAGGTATCACAATCCCAGAAAGAGAAGCAGGGGTTGTACTCACTCATTAGTGGACTTTAAAAAAAAGTAAAGAGATATGTCATTGTATACAAGAACACAAGGCTAGACCATAGCTAAATGACACAGTGTCTCACTTCTGCATTGATGGCCTCTGGCAAAGGTGTGGGTGAGGAAAGACTTGTTTTCTTTAAGGGTCTGGCCACAGGGAGTTTAATTACGCTCCAGTAAGTAAATGAGCAACATGAATGAGTATTTTTGTAAATGGGGAGATCATAAAAGTGAGTATGAATCTGAAAGGTCTGATAACTGAGTTTGATGGTGTGCATGTTATGAAATCACCAATATATATATTTATATATATGTATGTATAAAGAATATGGTCAAGAGCCCAAAAAAGACCCAGTATCACAGACAGACCTCGTGCCACCACGAAATGTGCTGCTGGAGGAGAGTGACATGAGATGTGATGTCACCCGCTGCCTGGCCATGGCCTAGGAGGACCCAGCGTTTCTGCAGAGAAAACCAAGAGGCATACCTGAGAAGTGAAGCAAATGTCCAAATGCTAATTCTCCCAACACATCAGCTTAACAGACAGATTCTTTGCTACTCCACTGGCTGTGAAGGATGATGCTGTTCTCTACTTTATTTTTTATTTTATTTTTTTAAAACTTTATTTTATTTATTTATTTGCCTTGGTGTTTGCCTGGAACTGGAACTACAGACAGTTGTTAGCTGCCATGTGGGTGCTGGGAATTGAACCCGGGTCCTCTGGAAGAGCAGAGGATGCTCTTAACCGCTGAGCCATGTCTCCAGCCCCTGTTCTCTCCTTTATTAAGAGAACAGCAGGTCATGGACCTCCATGGCTTCCAGCCACAGCATCTATGGGCAGGCGAACTTCATTTGCAGTGGTGTCAGTGACTGTAGACCCATGACTGAGAGTGGGAGCCACTGGGGGTTTCTCTGACAACCCTTCCCTGAAAAAAAGAGTGAAGAAAGAAGAGAAACAGTTCCAACAAGAAGCTATTGAAGAAAGAGTCTTTAAGGATTGTGTTGGAGTTGCTGTGATGTATGAAGCATTGGTCTTTACAATTGATGGATTCTTTTTTTGGGGAGTGGGGCATGAGGAAAGAACTGTTTCTTTAAAGAGCTGGCTACTGGGAGTTTGACCATACTCCAATGTGTATAATGGCAAAACAAATTGAACTTGATGTATTTTTCATTTTCTGTTTTTGTTTGTTTGTGGAAGGAAGGATGCAAGGGTAGGAGGGTGGGCTTCGGAAGAGTGGGAGGCTGGGAAACCAGTTAAGTGCATTGTATGAAATACCAAAATAATTAATAAAAAAATATAATGTTGTAGAGAGAGGAAGAGGCAGAGGGAGGGAGAGAGAGAGAGAGAGAGAGAGAGAGAGAGAGAGAGAGAGAGAGAGAGGGAGAGAGAGAGGCAGCAGGTACAAAAGGAAGACTCCCAAGGGGTGCATTTTAGGGTTGACCCTGGACACATCCTCTTCTTAGTCCTGACTGTCCTGCGGCTCCTTTCTGCCTATTCATTGCTGTTTGTGTGCCAGATCTGGACTGCAGATTAATACACTGCCAGGGGTGTGCAGCTGAGGTTGGTTGCTTCCCCAGGCCAGCTGCAGGTTAGCACTGGAGGGTCTAACCCTTCTTTCTGTTTGCAGTCTTAGCAGTTTTTTCCTGACTTTTCAGTCTGTCTTCCCACATGTAACACTTCCTTTCCTGTTTTCTCCTGTCTCAATCACTCTTTTGGCCTCTTTCACTTGCTTTTTTGGAAGCCTTTCCAGCTCTAAACCCTCTGACCCCTAGGCAGTCATACTCTGCTGAGGAAATTCCTCCAAGCCCTATGGTTGCTCTTGTCTGGGCTGTGGGGTTGTGGGGCCATGTGCTTTCTCCCTGCATTATTATAGACTCAGCTGGGAGACACACTGACCTAGAAGAAACTAGACATGCTCAAATTCATTAAGTTGGGGCCACCTAATTGGGCCATCTTCAGCATCTTGCATGCTGATGCACTCTGCCCTGGAGCTTGTTTCCTGACATAGGATGAAAGAAATTTGTCTTCACTGCAGACAAGGGAGAACATTAGAAGAGGAACAGAGAAGTAGAGAAGCAGAGAACAGAGTAGCAGAGAAAAGGAACATTCCTACCCAATTGTGGAATTAAGGTTATTATGAGAACAGCTGCTAGAGAAGATTTTCTTGCTGCCTGGGGGCTCACTCCTTCACTACTATGACAAATAGAGTAGCAGCCAATAATACAAACCCTTTGTTTAGATCTTTGAGGATCATCAGTTAATAGCAGAATTAAACATCAATTAACCTCCTCAGTTACGTATTACCGGTGAAATTGAATAGCCTTCGAAGGTAGTCCTGGCCAAGTGGTTACGTTAGAGTGGATCTTGAATATCCTGCTAAAGAACCTATAACAGACTTAGAACAGGTGATTTCCAATTCCATTGTGTGGGACTTCACCCTAGTTTCAGGACACATTTATGGTTGACATACCCATGCCATTTTGTGGCTCTCTGTTGTACTTGGAAGAACAAATCTGGTCTGTCCAGGAGCTGGCTAAAGCAGGCAATATGATTTAAAGATCATATAACTTTTTGCTCATTATGGCTCCTTTTATTATCTGTCTCATTTCTCTTAGAATTAACTGTTGTAGTATGTTTTTCCCGGCCTGTTTGGGTCCGGAGATTTATGACCTGGCGCACGTGTGGCGCCGGTTTGGAACCTGGTTCGCGCGCCCGCAGCTTTTGTCCCCCAAAAGAAATGAATTACACACTTATTTACTTTAACACTGTTTGGCCCATGTCTTATGCCCATTACTAGCTAACTCTTTCTTCTTAAATTATCCCATTACTATTAATCTTCCCGCCACGTGGCTCAGCCCGTGGCTGTCCGGTACCTCTTACATGTCTGCTCCTCTTGGCGGTCCGATGCAGAGTGACTAACTCCACCCTCCTTCTACCTGGCTGCCTCTGATTCTCCACCCACTTCTACGGTGCCCTGCATGGGTCCAAACAGTTATTTATTTATATCGTACAGAGAACATTCCACCACAATTAACAGATGGGCCAACAAAATAGCTTGGGTGTGGCATAAATGATTGTTATTTATTCTACTTCACCTCAGTCTGGAGAGTCACCATTGGTGTTAATCTTAGGCAATATCAGACCCATCTCTTAGATTTGGAACACTGAATCTCACTTGGAACCTTTTTTTTCCTTGCTACTAAAGTTTTGCCTAACACCCACCTATCACCTTTAGTGATGACGTTTGAAAGTTTGTGAGTCTCTTCAATACTCACATGAAATACCGGGAGTAAGTCAGTTCAGTTCTAGGATCAGGATCAAAGTTCAGGCAGCCCCATTACTTTTGGGGAATGAGGAGTAGAATAGCAAGCGGTCATATCTCAAACAGGAACTCCTTAAAGAAGGGTGTGTGAGGCAAACATATACCTTATTCAAAACACTCTGCAAAAGATCTCTCTCTTCATTGTTTCGATCAGTGGAGAGTGGTTCAAAGGTGCCAGGGAAATCCAATTCAAGGAGCTCTCTCACAGCACACTGCACAATGTCTTACTGCAGAGCCAGTACTTTTTGTGTGATGTTGCAGAAGCACAGGACTTTCATTTCTTGGACACTTTCCAAAAGTTCTTTAGGAGTATATATTAAGCACAATTGTATAGATCTTCCTACCGAATTAACACCTTAAATATCACTCAATGCAAGAAGGGAAAAAGGATTTTCAGGAGAGGAAATGCAGAGAAGACAAAAGAAACACACAGAGGAACAGTGTAAGAGAACACAGGAGCAAAGCTGCCTTGGTAGTTCCAATACTCCTGCTTCATAAAGAGGTCAGTGTAAAACCTCCTTTACAGTTGAAAAAGATAAACTGCTGCTGGTCAGTAATGGGTTGAGATATGTCCCTAAAAGCTGAGTGAATCATGGTTTCCTAATACCCATCCACAGGCTCCAAGGCATAGTGGCAACTGCAAACCCCTGCTGCCACCAAATGAGACAGGTGATGCTCCACAATGCCTCTGCTATAGTTCACCTATGCAAATGCTCCAGTTTCCATTGAGAGGGCAATAACTGTGCATAAATCTGATTATTATACAAAACACTCAAGGCTGAAATAAATCACCCATCAGCATGAGGTCAGCAAGTGTTAATTCTGACTCATGAATAAGTGATGTAAAACCTTTCTCAAACCCAAATGTGTCTGAAGTCCATAAAAATATTTGGCTGTAATAAGCAATGGGGTAATCTTGGCAAGTCAGGTAAGAAGAATAGTATCTGAAGAAAGGGAAGCATGAGCATATGCTTGGGGCTCTGAACTGGGGCTTTTCTGGCTGACTTGCCTCTTTCCTTTGACCCTGCCACACTGTGAGCTATGACTCTTCCTCCTTTCAGGTTCAATTGCGCTCTTAATATCTTTGTCTCTGTTCTGGTTTCCTTGTCTCGGAGCTCCTCACTCAGGGAGGGATAACTGCATCTGACTGAGATTAAAGTCACCCCTCCTTCCCAAATGCTCTGCCATTCACTAACTTGCCTCCCAGGTTTAATTTCTGGAACTCATGGTGTGATGACAGTATGAGCCTGGGGTGAGAGTCATGGGTGTCGGGTACGCAGGGCTGGGCTGGGCAGGAATGGGGCCCTGTTTGTACTGTTGATCACCTGATTCTTGTTGCGCTCTGAGGCAGAGTGGAAATAGCAACCTTGATTTGCTGACTGGCTGTACAATATAGTACAGGTCTAGTCTCTGTTGGATTCTGAACACCACTCAGCATTTTGTTTGGAAATTTTTCCCAATTATTTCTAAACATACAATTTAACTATTTGTTTTTATAATAAAACTCTTCTTTGTAGAAAATTCAGAAATCATAAAGTACTATTGAGCATTAAAACTAAAATTTTTAGTGTACCTTAATAGTAGATTTACTTCCATCATTCAGTATATTTTTTTACCCATCTCTCCATATCCACCAGCTTCTGCCCATAGGTGGGTTTATAACCATCCTGCTTTCTTTTGTAAACCCAGCAAATGTTTCCGGTTTTTCCATTGGTCCACTTTCTCTGTAGTTCCCATTCTAGAGCCGAAGGTCTCTGTAAGCCACTTCAGGACATGTCTGTCACAGTTCAGTTCTAGTGCTGTAGCGTGGTGCTACAGCTGACCGGGTAGCTTCTAAATAACAGACACATCTTACAGTTTGCAAGGTATATGGAAAACCAAGCCAGTACAGTTGCTGTTTGGTTCATGCTTCTAATCTCAGAAATCCTGGGGAGGCTGAGGCAGGAGATTCACTGATACTTTGAGTCCAGTTGGGCTCTTAATGAGCTCCAGGACAGCCTGTATTTTAAGTATAAAAGAAAATATGCAAATGACATTGACATTTCACCCTTATGTAGTGGAAGGAGAAGAAAGAGATGAGGGTGCTGTGTTCTCATAGGACAGCAGAGATAGGAGGCAAAAGAGAGCTGGCCAGTTCCTGACAGTCCTTTTCCCAATCTTATTCTTAGAGTAGGGATATGAAGGACTCTTGGATTCAAGCTGCAATAATTTATTTCACCTTTCTAGACTGCTCAGCTTCCTGTTCCGCTGAGGAGATGCAGAGACAGAAACAGAAGTCGCTAACACCTGCCTGCTACACGGAGCCCCTGTACCATCTCTTAGCTCTCAGGCTCTTCACGCTGCTGTTCCCATTTCTGCTTTTCCACTCTCTTCTCCTCCCCTTTTGCAGTGCTACTTCCAAGACCTCCCAGTGTCTAGCAGCTGTTTACAAATCAGGGCTGCCATGATTTCCATCCAATGTTGTCAGCCACAATTCTTAGTCCTTCTTCAATTAGCTGAGTGTCTTTGGGCATCTTCAGGTGGCTGGGTGGTAGTACTTATCTTACCCCATGACCTCTTGCACCCCAAGCTTATGGATTCTCTTCATTGCACATTCACACCCACACACTGCCTTCTGTGAGTCTCACTCACCGCCTGTATGTTCTGCTGATTCCCTCTGCTCCTTCATTTTAAAAGATGAGTCATCGTCTGCTCCCTCCTTACAGATTGGGAGGTGCTTTCCACATGCTTTTCTTGATTATTTCTTCTACTTCAAAACTCTTACCTATTTAATTTTATACTTCAGATTATTTTTTTCTCCCAACTGCACCTTAACTGCTTCTCACTGTGTCAATGCCCAGGCTCTTCAAATGTCTTTCCTAAATAGAACACCTTTGCACTGCTGTTATTCAGCCTTACAAAGAAAAGAAGATATTGACACACTCTGCAACCTGGATATATACTAAGTGAACTAAGCCAGGCAGACAGCTACTGGAAAGGTCTGAAGTCACAAAGACAGGACTATAATGCTGATCTTTGGGAGCCTGGGAGCTGTTTAAAATGAAATGTTATCAGTTGGAGAAAGTGACAGTTCTGCTCATGTTTGAGCAGTAAAGCCAACTTGCTTATTACCACTGACCTGTGGAGTAAAGGATGGATGTAGGCTGACAAATATTGTCTGTATTTTACTGCAATTGAAAAATAGAATTTAGCATGATATTTTTTCTTCTCTACGCTGTGTCTGCTACTTGACCAGCAAAGCCTCGAAGTGCTTTGTACTTAGAGTAAACTTTTGGCTAATAGATGCATGACCTCCTGGCTTCTGTCAGTGGCTGTATGCTTCATTCCCTTTGGGTGACCAAAGCCCTGTCTTTAGCCTACAGTTTCTGCCATACTGAGCAATACTTTCATCTCTTGGGAGTTTGTATTCTTGGCTGCAGTTAGGACTGTGTAGTCATTAACTGAAGAGCAGAATGCCTAGGCTTTGCACATGCAATTCTTATTACAAATGGATGAATAGCCTTTTCCTTTCTTTGAGTAGAAAATTTATGTAAATATAACTTAAATACAAGAAACACTCAAAATGAACCGAAGACTAAGTACCAAAGCTAAAACCACTAAACAGAAAACAAAACACTCCAGTAACCTAAAACTAAATAACCATGATCCTGAGCCCACCACATCATTCTTAGATGTGATTTAAGCCCACATGAGAAACGGAAATGATGATTTGGATTTCATCAAAATTTAAAACTTCAAACTCTCTGACAGGACCTTGTCATTTTTATTATTTTTATTATTTCTCTTGCCCTCTCAGTCTCCTTTTTCTATTAGCAACAGTGTGCAGTAGTATTGGAAAAATAATATAGTGGACCATGATACTTGATATGCTAAAGACCCTGGGCTCAATATTTCTCTGATGTTCTGACCCTTTCTCTTGAAAAGCAAAGACAAGTAATTCCTCTGAGGTTCTCTGGCCTTACCAAATAAGTTCCTGGAAGGATTGCAGTGATTGCAAAATTCCTCCCTGATCACTTTTTAACTTAAGAGGGATACTTCACATGGAAAAGAGGTCCAAAATCTGAGGCATTATCCAGAGAAGATTTTCAATGGCAACCATCTCGCCTGAACTGTTACTGTAATAACCTGATAAAATACAATAGTTTCTTTCAGATATCTTTCTTCCTCACATCTTCCCATGGTGTAAAGCTTCCTCCAGGGATCCCAGGTTCCTATCAAGTCCTGCCACCAAGTCCCTACAGAAGTCTCAAGTCCTAGCTTTATTTTGTAGCTCAGAATGCTACTGAAGTTTCAACCAGTACTTTGAGTTGGCTTATGTGACTCCTTTGAACCTACACATTGATACATTGATGAGCCTTCTCTTTTGTTAATCTGTCCATTGATTGTTTTACAGAGTTAAATTATTAAAACTCCAGGAAGTGATAACACAATGTTATTTCATTCTCACATGGGTTATCAGTAATGCCCATCGCAAAAGTAACTGAAAAAGTGAAAGAGTAACAGAATAGGACAAATAAATGTTTTTACATTGAAATCCATACTAAGGTCATCCATTTTGCTGTTTCCATGAAAGAAACAATGGTCTGGCTTTTCCCAGCTTGGAGACACCAGTACACACACACTCATCAGAACACCAGCAGTGTGTAAGTTGGGTTGTATATTGCTTCTGTCACATATTCTTGATACAGATCATTTTGTATTGTTTATAGTATAAAGGAGCTGGAAGAACCAATAGTATAAACAAATAAAATAACACCAACTTTTGCTCTTGCCACTAAGACTGGAGTTTGGCTGATGTGTGTGATGACTACTTCATCATGAGCCATAGTAATTATTGTCCCAGAGGACTCAGGCTTGCCAGGTGTACATGCTCAAAACTGGCTGCTTTCTGTCATCTTGCATCATTTGCTGTTCTGTGTCCAGCACTGCCCAGTGCTCAGACTCTGCTTCAAAGTGAAAACTGAGATTGTACTAAGCAGATTGGCTGCAGGGAGCAAGATATTATGGGTTAGATTAGTCTTGCTGATCCTCATAGCAGCCTTTTTAATTTAGGTGGGGATCTGACTAAGTTTATAACAGAAAATACAAATGAGGCTTGATAGTGGAGATGACAGTTGAGGGCTGTCTGTCCTGAAACAGGCAAATGACAAGGCTGTTGGTTTATGAGCACCTAAGGATGGCCAATCTTTCAGAAGAAAATGCCAGAGACTCTCAGGTACTTAGAGTACAGGTACAGAGTAGCAGAAAAACCAGCTCAAAACTAGTTGGCCCAGCCAGAGCTTAAGGTAACATAGTGGCCAGGAAGTAACGGTAACATGGGAAGCAGAGGGAACTAGCTCTGGCAAGGTCGTCTGCCAATGTGGAACAATCACTGGTGTAGTAGTAATTACCTGTCACAATCTCAGAAGCACTTTGTGAAGTCCCTGGGAATTTCTGGACATATAGGGCATGCAGATGGCTATGCTATGTTTGCCCACTCCTTGTGCTTTTATAATATGTTCCATAATATTTAATGACTGGCACACAGGTAGCTGCATGGCAGTGAGGGCATCTTCTATGTGAGAGTGGAAGAAACACCCCAGAAAAACTGTGTCGTGGGATCAAAGAGTGTATTAAAGCAAAATTCCAGATATCTGAGCACTGAGGTGTATTCTTCTACAGATCAAATATTTTAAAAATTAATGACAAATGAATGAACATTACTGAATCATTAATCCATTCATAAATAAATGGATTTATCTAATAAACACCTGTGCATTGACTAACTGCTAATCTTTCTTGTGAATAACTCATAATACTTAAATGCTTAAGTGCTGTTGAATTTATCTGTCATTGCTCGGATGCTGGTATATAAACATACTTATGTGTCTATGTATGTCCATACAGTATAGAACATCAGACTCTTATAATGTAAGAATTTTACCTGAAGGTGTCCTTTTTATTTGTCATTATTTTGCAGTGGATTGAGCCTCTGTGTGCTAATTACTGCTGTTGCTGGTGGTGGTGGTGGTGGTGGTGGTGGTGGTGTGTGTGTGCGTGTGTGTGTGTGTGTGTGTGTGTGTGTTTGTGTGTGTGTTTCTACCACATGGTCTAATGTGTATAAAACACATACAGCCACTATATTACATCCATGAGTGCAACTAACCATAGACTGAATGTGTTAAGGAAGCAGTTGAACCTGTGTGAAACTTTTTTCTTGATTGTTACTCTCTACACATTATAGTATAACTATTTTGCATTGGAGACTATAAGTTATCCAAATGTAAACCTGTAACACAGAAGAATGGCTGTAGTATATATACATGAGTATTATTTAATGGAATGGACTTGGTAACAGATTTTGGTATCTGCAGGGGTTGTAAACTGAGATCTTCCTGGATACCAAGGGACATGTGTCTATGTATGTAAACACACATATGTATTTATTTATTTATTTCTTCTGTTCTTTATCTTTAATGTATCTTAATCATTGCAGGACACTCTGCTGCTGCAGATGTATTCTATTGTCCTCATTCACAGACAGGAAATCAAATGGCTTACTGCTATGGGCCAGCCATATCCTAGTAACCTGTTGCTCACAGCTTCACTCTAGCTCGTGACACTGCTGATGATGGTGACCAGAGGCAGCAATGATTTTTCTGTCAAGTTTACCAGCTAGAGTCATGAACATCTGTAGAACATAACACAGTTCTTCAGGCTTTAATTTTCCAAGGAATTCATCTTTTCCAACAATGCTGACCCTTATATGTCATGGTCCTTGGCTTTGGACCTCAGCTATACCAGCCAATTTCATTTCCTGTTCTCTCTCTTTCTCTCTCTCTCTCTCTTTCTTTCTCTCTCTCTCTTGCTCTCTGTCATCTGGCTTGTCCCAGCAAAACAACATCCTTAAAAAGCGAACTGAAAAGCAAGATGCCTAAAACAAGTAGTACCTAGGGGAGCCTGTCAACAGTTGTCCCAGCTTTGTGAAATCTCACATGCCATGATCAAGTTCTAGATGTTTCTCTAGGTGGTGCTTGTAATGCACTGGATGTTTGCAAGCACTTTATAACTGAAGGTAGCTTGCTAATAAACTTAATTGTCTGGAATAGAAACTATAGATGTTTGCAAATGTCTGCCACTCATCATTGCAAAGCTCAGCCTCTCTTACCTGGCCTTTGTAGGATGGAAATTTAGTCAGAACATGTCTGGAGATAGACAAAATAGTTGCTGCTTCATGAAATAATGACACCTCTGTATGTTACATGACAAAAATAATTAGAAACAAGTGAATCACAACTTAATTGACTCATATTTAGATTATGTCAGTGAGATATCACACACACACACACACACACACACACACACACACACATTCAAACATTATATTATGGTCAAGGTTTCCCATTCCCTCAATCCTCCCAGATTCTTCCCTCCTCTCCACCTACGCAATTCCATGTCTTTTCGCCCCGACCCGCGGGGTGTCAACACGGGAGACCACCTACAACAGAGAATGAAGGGAAGGGAGGCGCAAAGGAAGGCAGCAGGTCAAACGGAATTCTGATCGAGCTGCGATTTATTGCGATTCTAAACATGCTTATATAGCAGAATATGGGGAGGGGCAATCTTCAAACACCTGCAGGAAGCCGGCCAGGGGAGCAGGATATTGGCAGGGTAAAAAGGTGACTGGTCTTGCTTCAAGGGAGAGTTGCTAGGTAACCTAACCATAGAATATTCTTGCTATTCTATTCTTTAGAGCTATCTTTATGGGAGGACTGCTACGTAACCTAGCCACAGAATATTCCTGATATTCTATTCTTTAGAGTTACTTCTCTGTTACTGTAAAACAAATCAAAACATCTATTTTAATTTGAGAAAAACATCTATTTTACTCAAGGTCGTGCCGGCTCAGTGGTTGGTTTCTCAGTAAGTTCCCACGGTAGCCTTTAGCTAGAGGCCTAGAGGCTCAAGCCAGGGTCTTGGTCCCTGACACCTTTTTTCCCTCTCTCATATTTAGAAAGCAAACAAATAGGCAAAAATCAAAAATCCAAATGAGAATATAAACACACACAAACAAAATTCATAAAATACAAAATCAGAAACTATAACACAAAAGTCTAGTAAAACAAAAAAATGACTAAACAAAGCAATATGAGACAGAAAGACTGAAAATGCCATTGAATTCTCTTTGTGTTACTTATCTACTGCTTGGCCATTTTTAAGTGTGGTTTATATACCTAGTGAGACTCTAGTGAAGAAAACTAATTTTTACTTTTCAATCATGTTAATGGTGGGGACTGTGTTTATTTCCCATTCTTATTATTAGGACCTCATCAGGTTTCAACCTGTGCAGGGTGTGTGCATGTTGCCATGGTTTCTGTGGGTTTATATGTGCATCAGTCCTATAGTGTCTGATAGATACCGTCTCCTTGAAGTCATCCATTCCCCTCTGTCTTTTATGATCTTTTAACGTTTTCTTCTGCATTGCTCTCTGAGCCCTAGGGGAGGGACTCGATAAAACCATGCCACTGATAAATTTTAAAGTTTAATTCTGATTGACACAACAACTAATTAATTGACATATTTGGTTATCATACAGTGTAATGCTGCTTGCATAATTCAAATTCATGAGAAGAGGGAAAATGTACCTATTAGCTGTGCAGCTAACCCAAAGAGCTGAATCCTCATTGTGAGATCTCTATAAAGGCATGAACAACACAAAGGCCACTTGGAATTAATTGTTTTCACACTAAAAATAGTCAGGCTACTACACATCTTGAGACAGCTCACATACAGAAAACCTGTATTTTAATATCTACCATTACTCACAAAATCCAGAAGATATGCAATTAACTCAGTTGTTGATATTGTAAGCAGCACCTTGCGAATAGAGTCCTTTTGCTACTTTAAATCACCATCTGGCTGCTACATGCAGGCTGCTTTCAGTGGCCTTTAGTCAGTTTGGCTGGGCCACAGCTGTGTGTCAGAACTCCTTTGGACTCACTACAATATGAATAGCATCAGATATTATATTTATATTTAATGGTCTTTGGCTCCTAGCTGAGGTGTGTCTAAATTATACTAAACCAGTGCTCTTCCTGATGAGTTTCAACTATTTCTTGTTCATTTACCAGTACCCAACCCAAAATATTGGCATTTCTCAAGTCAGAGTCCTTCAGTTATTACTACTGCTGGCCTTGCAGACATTGGCTCTTTCTTCCTGCACATATAACCTTCCTTTTCTGCAGATATGATGTATATCAGCATCAGTACTGAAACAGAGTAATTTCAAACATCTGTTTACATTCATTGGGAGCAAATATTAGAGGAATTAGAATAAGCCAAACTGACATTCATCTGCTTAAGAAAATTGAATGCAAAAATATCTGAATATCTTGAAAATAATGGTTTTCTATATGAATAGTAAACACCACCATCTGAATCCTCTATTAAATATGAAATTTCTCAACTTTGTTGTAACAATTGATTGTTCTGAAGTTAACATCACATGCTGGATTGGTGAACACAGCTGCCTGAAGTTCTGATCCCTAGGACAAGGCAGGTGCCTGTTCTAAGGGTTTTTGTCAGTCGACTGCAGCAAACTGAAAACTTGTGATGCTGGAGTCAAGTCCCAGGTTTTCTGTCTGTCACATCTAAGGGTGAGGCACAATTAATGCTGGAGCCATGTTCCAGGTCTTCTGTCTGTCGCATCTAAGGGTGAGGCACAGTTAATGGCTTTGCTTGTGACCCACTGGAAGCAATTTGCTCAAGTGCTGGCAACTGGTGGAGTATTGGAAATGAGGGGAGCCTCACTCATCAGAACACACACTCCTCAGACCATGCCAGAGCTTGGTAGAAAGCATCCATATGCCTGCACTTCAGTACACAATTGTATGCTTTCTGAATACAGATTGTTGGTTTTAGGAAATAGAGTTTCATAAGTTTGATGAGGCTAAAGGTTTATATATATACATATATATATATATATGGCATTAAAATGGGTATGTGCTTCTGACTGAGTGGTGTTAGAATGACCAGTGTAATCAAATTAAGGAATTACAAAAAAGAATATGATGGTGATAAGAAGACTCTAAATAGAGCTGTCATTGAAAAGATGGGTAAGGGGAGGAAGGAGCAGAATTCAAAGGCTCTCTGGTTTTCATTTAGAAATAGGAATTCCTGCTGCAAGTTTTGATAAACATCTTAGGAATTCATGAGGCTGCCATGACAGAAAGAAAACAGGAGGAAAGGGAGAGCTGGCCCAGTGAAGACGGGAGAAGCCAGCTGGGGAAAGGTCTCTAGCTGAAGGCCATCCTAAGGCTACTGGAGCACAGAGTGAAAAAGAACAACTCTGTAGAGTTGAGCAGAGAATGAAGAAGGACCCATTTTTGTCTCTGCTGTCCCTCATAGAGCAGAATCAGTTGAGGACAAAGGATTCAGTTGAGGACAAAAGAATATCCTTGCAGGTCACTGGATGGTCTATTTAGCACCACAATATATACAAAAGCAGTCCCAGGTAGGCTGCTGAGCTATGAAAAAAATTCATGTCCCACATGCATGATTGAGAACAGATCCTCTGAAAAACAAATAAAAACTCTGGAAATGTTGAGTAAATTATAATATGTACCATTTACTCATATCAAGAATTAGCCTAGGAGCTTTGAGAAAGGATGCAAATTTGGGCAGAAAGTGAGATGTGAAGGCATTACAAGGTGTACCTAGAACAGCATTTACCCCTGTGGGTGTAGGTTACCAAGCACATACAGGAGGCTTGACAACTAGGAACTCCAAAGGCAGAAGATTGAGTTGGGTCTTCATAAGATTGTACACAATGGCTATGCAGAAAAGGGTGTTATAAAGCCTTAGTCCCCAACTGTTGACAGTGTTAACAAGGAAATGCTTCTGCCTTTTCCAGGCAGCAGGTGGCCAAGTAGACATTTGCCCTGAGAATTTATATTCCATGCCAGCATTCACGTGAATCTGGTGTTTGACTTTAGCCAACAGAAAAAATGTCACTGGAAGTGATCCAAAGCTGCCAACCAATATGAATCTCTGAGGGATAGCATACAGGGACTTTTCAAGGGACACATGAGATACCTAGGTTACAAGGAATTTCTTCTCACTTGCTCATCAGATCTTTATGCAATTCCCCATCTGTGCTGGACACTGTTCAATGTGCTGAGCATATGTCTGTGAACCAGAGAAATGGGCCTTCCTGCCTACATATAGCAGAAGCAGTAGCTAGGGAGAAGGGAAAACAAAATACAGATGAGTTGGTGCTGAGGGTGAATGCTGTGTAGTTGGGGAAGCTGTTTGAAAAGGAGATCTGAAATCAGCTGGAAGAAAAGAAAGTGCAAAGACTCTGAGTGAATACGTTTGTATGGCTTATTGAGGAATGGCATAAATAATGTTGCTAGTAGATTCTATAACAAAGGTTTTTCAACATCAGGATATGACATCATAAATATAGCGAGCAGACAGGACAAAGCCTGCTTGGATCACTGTACAGTTTTAAACTAAAGAGTAAATAATGTGGTAGGTTCTCAGTAAATTGCTCTGGCTGCTTTATTTGGAAATGGACTATAGAAGAAGAGCAGAAGTTGCTGCTTAGTAGGCAGCTAGGGTTGGGAGGGTGGGAAATGCAGGCTTGATCTCTAGCAGTGTCAGAACAAGAAGTAGTAGGTCTTTTATCAAGGAAGAACGATGCCTCCTCTCTCATTACCTACCATCCCAATTGTGAAAGCAGTTTTGACTTCTGTGTTCCTGAAGAATTGATACCAGACCCAAATAGACCAAAAATAAAGTTAAAATTTATTTCCTCAGGCAAGTAACAGCATCCAGGGTGGAAGGTAGTTCATTCTGAGCATATCAACCCCGAAGGTTGCCTCTAGCATCTGGGCAGAGACTGCTTCTCCCTCATTTGTCCTCCTGTCCACCTCTGGAGCAGTCTGACATGGTCCCTTTCCTGAAATGGGCACATGCTTCCTTAGAAGACATTATTATTCATAACTCACTCTTTTACAATTAGATAATTTAGATACAGGGTTGTATATAAAAGTACAGCTACTCTCAAAGTTGAGAAGTGTACTATAGCAAAGGGCAGTGGCCGCAGTGCCTTTCTCATGTTCCTGTTGCCCAGGTCTGTCTGTGGGAGATGACTTGAGCCTGCCATGAATGCAATTTTGTTTTTGTTAGAGCTTGTTTCTCACCTTACCTCTTGAGCTTCACCATCTCACACTCAGCCAAAAGTCCTTTTACTTCTTATTTCAACATTTTTTAACCTCATTGTTCTTAATCTTGACAATTATTTTAGCCATTACAGATCCAGGGTAGATTACTAATCTAGAGGAGGGTGGCAGAATTTAAGAGGGCTTGTTACAGAAAGTGATGGGTGGGCAAGTTTTGTATCCCTAGTGATCTGGGCTTGAAATTTTGTAAGGATAGAATGCCACTGTGTGAATTTAGAAGACAATCTAGAAGGTATAATCAGAAGTTCATGACACATGTTGAGTTGATTTTTAAATTTGTTTTAAGTTTTGTGATGATCTAAAATTTGGAATTCTGATATTTAACTGGAATTTAAAGCAATAAAGTTTTGAACAATCCTTCAGGGAATGGGCACAGATAGAAAAGGACTATGTTTCATAGAGAGAGTGCTACATGGTATTAGAGATGGGAGAGTCTGAGACTTTCAGACATTAAGACTAACAGGAAAAAGCTGAGAAGTTAGTGAGGAAGATGTGCTCGTTAAATAGGCAAAGGAATGGCGAGGCCATGTCAGAGATCATAGATTCTGCAAGATTTATAAGTCTATGAACTAGTTTTCTCCCACATCCTGAATTCTGGATTAATTTTATAGTTTGGAGAAAATGGATAATTTAATATTAATAATCAGGTACTGCTACATAAGTTGTTAAGCCAAGTATAGGGAGAAAGATCGGAGCATATTCTTTTAAAAAAAAGAGAAAAGGAAAAAAGAAAGAAAGAAAGAAAGAAAGAAAGAAAGAAAGAAAGAAAGAAAGAAAGCACATGAAATGCTATTACTTCATGTTCTGCAAAAGAATAGTTTCTCCCTTTTCAGGATTTTGAAGTTCGGTCTCCACTTGATTGATCCAGTTCTTGAGTAGTAGTTAGATCCTGCAGGCTCTGATTGAAGCAATTAATTAGTTCTTTGACAGATTCAAGATAACAGGCCATTACTGAGAGGTAATACCTGTTTGAAGGAAGTATGTCACTGAAGATGTAACCTTTAGAGACTGACCTTGCTCCTGGACCCTTTCTGCTGTTCTCTAATTCATGGACATAATGTATTGATCAGATTGTGTATACTACAGACCTTGGATGCAGTGATCTTTGAGTCAAGATGACTATGGGCTAAGCGTATGAGCCAAATAAATCCCTCTTAACTTGTTTTTGTCTCAGATATTTGGATAAAGTTATAAAATCCCAACTTAAAAGAAATGTTTCAAAGGAAAGGAATACTTCATAGGATCCCGTGCAAAGGTACCATATAAATAGTCCTGCTAAAATTAATATTAAGTCAGAAAATAGCTATTCTTTTTTAGTTAAGTATAGTGTATCATTGTTAATATTGCAACTTTTATAACAGAATCACTCCAATAAGTTCTCGAAAGTAACCTAAAATAGACATGTTATCAGAGATGAGTAGGCTTGGTGTCCAAAAATAGCACAATCTCCTTAGACACAGCAATTCTTTCATAATGTGTGTGGTCACTGATGCATGGGGCTTGTCCTAGAGGGAGGAAATTCATTGATAAATCCTGATAAAGAATCCCATCCATAATTCAAGGTCAGTGAGTAAATCTACAAGGGTACTGCCTTGGCTTAAAGCATAAATACTCATCTCTAGTATATGATAAATTGTCTTCTTCATTAGCACCAGTGCATGTTGTCATTGGAGTTCAAAGAGACCCACTTTTAAGCAGTGCTTGGTTAAGCAAATGTAAAGTCGTAAACTTTACACCTCACAAAATCCATGTCACATCCTTCACTCTTTAAAAATAGGTAAGTCAGTCTCATGACCAGAATCTCCAGGTGTGATGTTTAGTCAGATGAGCAGAAGTGTGTGTCACAGAGCTTAATAGCTGCATGCTCAGAACAGACAGAAGCCATTCTTCATTCTTCAGCTGCAGGAGCTTTGCCCCTTAGTAAAGATTCTTTAGATGGACTGAAAAATATGTGACTTGTGTTATATGAGTTTAAAAGCACATTGTTTAAGCATATTGATGTTTTCTATAGCTGGTTCTCAGTATACTTTGGGTGGGTAAAATAATTTAAAAACCATTGCATTTCATTTTGAAAGCATATCAATTAAAGATAATTGCAGGGTAATGAATCCATGATAAAACACACTTATATATATATGTGTGTGTGTGTGTGTGTGTGTGTGTGTGTGTGTGTGTGTGTGTCATAGGTGTGTTTCTCTGTAGGTCTCTAACTCTATGTAGTATATCTCTAGTGACTACTGTTCAAATGAACTCATTTAAAAATAAAAGACAATATGAAGCTACTTACCGGTTTTCTAGTACATCTAAAGTTTAGCTATGATATTGAAAGATCTGTTGCCATGTAGAGTGTTGTCACCAACCTGTGGAGTTATTGGAAAGAGGTGAAACTTTTAAGAGATGCTCTTAATGGGAAGAAGTTAGGACACTGGGGAGACTTTCATCTCAAAGACAGGTTTCAGAAAATTGAGAAAATGTCAGTGGGCTTTTCCACCCCTTTCAAATCCCAGACTTGTGCTGTCTATAAAGAAGTCAGACACCCTCCAGTGTGTACTTTTCTTGTATTACCTTTGACTCATTCATTACCCTTCCTAATGCAACTCAGATCAGTGACAAGCAGTCTACCATGGAGACACTGGTTGGACTCCAGACAGTGTAGTCCAGCAGATACAGGATCAGAAAAGAAGACCTAACCTTATAGCAAGAATCATTGGCTGTATTCTATAGCAGAAACAAGAGAAAACCATACCAAGTTTTTAAGATCATAGACTTAGATAACATAAGATTCTAATGACTGAAGACCTAAAGATGCAGGGTGAACTGTGGTGTTCTGTGCTAAAAGATTTACAGCATGGCCAGCTGTGTAGAAATAATGCAATCAAGAGATAGTTTTCTAATGGTAATGGACATTGGGGTGGAGGTGGAGAGAGGGAGGCAGTGACAGTTTTATGTTCAAAGTCTCCTAGGCTTTGCATGCAGCAGTCCTTTTCTCCCAGTGTGAAGCAGTGAGGTAGGACTGCTTTGGGGAAATAGACTTTCATTTTATTAGATTATTAAAAGACAGTTGCAGAGGGACAGAAGGCAGAAAAAAATAGAGGTGTGGTCAGATCTTAGGTGGGACCAAGTTTATCCATGGCAAGGAGCATTTTATCACCCATGTAGTGGATGGCCTAAATGCCTACAGAAGATGGAAACTGGCCTCTTAGGGGAGGAAGTAACTTTTGTCCTGGGCAAAGGAATCTGAGGAGTATAGTCTTTCATCAGGAAGCTGTTACACCATTAGGTAGTAAGGAAATTTCCTACTGGTTAACTTTTACACAGGAAGAGAAGGAGGTGTTACGCATCAAAGTCTCTGGATTTAAAAAGAAATGGTTTGTGATTCTACAACTTTCCCTTGGGGACTAAATTTTACTTTCTCTATTTTGCCTTGAGAAAGTATAGAGTGAGAGAGGAAGGAACAGCAGCTAGATAGAAAGCTGGATTTAGAGTCGCTTTCTGAGGTTATCATGGAATTGACCACCACTTTTGAGTTCCAACAAAGTTGCAGGTCCACCAGGTCTGAAGGAGGCTAATTTTTAGACTTGAACATGTCTGATTCTAAAGCTTTTTCTAAATCACTCTAATTTTTTTCTTTGAGTTTTATGTCTTCCACTATACTGTGAGCTACCAATGATGTTTCCTTCATGTTTGGGTTTGAGTCTAGGTCAGGAGTCATGGTCCATGCTAGGTAGTCATTTGATCCAGCTTGGAGCAAGAGGAAGGAGGAAGATGGGGAAGAATGGAAAAAGGTCAGTGATATTCTATCACTGAATGCCACCATACAAATTCAGTTAATAGAAACCTAAACAGCATTCAAGCTCTTTATGGAATGAGGGATGGTTGAAATGTTGGGCACTAATATTAAAAGTAATAGATTAGAATTTTAAAACTCATTGTGTTAATAGGAATACCAAGATTTTCCCAGCCTAACCATACTGTGAAAATGCCTGCAGCAGAAGCCACCATTCCCTAGAGCTTAGGGACCTTTGTCTTGAAACAGTGTTCATCTCCTGTGACCTGAAAGCACCTTGTCTGTAAGGTCTGGTAGTACAAACTTGCTGAACCAGATGTAAATGTGAATGTCCTGTGGTTTTCACAGTTGCTAGTACATGTTTAAATTTTATTTGGAGATTGCACTCTTCTCTCAGAGATAGTAAATGTTTTCTCCATTTCCTGTGCTGAGGATTCTAGTCAGTTACTTAACTACACAGTAATGAGCAATATTCCTTCTTCCAAATATGCATCCTTGTCATTTTAATGAGGTAAATGCCAAGAGAGTGGTACCAGCAGAAGGAAACTGTGCTGTTTAAATAGCTGGACAGGGTGATTTTTTTTTTTTTTGTGGTTGTTGCAACTTCTTCTTTATGTATTCTCAGGAGATAGTCAAAGGACAGTAACCTCCATATAAGGGCTTGATTAATCAGAGGCTCACTTCCAGAAATTCAACTTCCCTTGTTTGATCATCTGGCCTTCTTATAGGGTTGGTGGAAGGAAGCCTTTGTTCCCTCACTCAAATGCACACCAGTCCTAGCCTGCCTCATGCACTACAAACAAATCATCTACTTTAAAACCAGGGACCTGCCATGCCTAGTATCTCAGCCAGGGATCCAGTATACTTCTAATCTTTGCTGAACATGAATATTACAACCTTCAGTGATTCCTGAAAACTGATTCAGTACACACACACACACACACACACACACACACACACACACACACACACATTTTAATGAGAAAGAAAAAGCAAATCACACAGTCACACAAATTTTAATACAAGTCTATGGAACTTATCTTATTATATTGATATTAGTCTGTACAGGCAAATTTAGCAAGTGAAAGTGGAAAGTGCCCAATGCCTGTATTTTAGTGGTATATGCTGACTGAAGTAATGTAGATTAACATAGACTTAAACATGGCAGTTATAAGAATCTTTGAAAGTACATTCAAAGAGACACATACCCAGGCACTTGTCCAGAGACTCATGTTAGCTGTCTTAGCCATATATACAGTGTTAGTGGTGCTCCAGTTATATCTTTAAAAAAATTGCTAGAATTTTTTTCTTCTTTTTTTCTTTTCTAATAATTAACATTTTACAGTAGTGTCTAAGTTGCCTTTTGCAAGATTGCAGCCTAATGAGGTCAAACCATTGGTCACAAGGTTTGCAAGAAGTGATTCTCCCGATCAGGTTCTTACAGAACTATAGGTTCAAGTCTGGGAAGGAGAAAGGCCATACTAGAAGGTCATATACACTTAGGCTTTAATTGTGATTTGTTATTATTTTAACATTCTTGTTTGAAACAACTTTATATAATAGAATATTGTGTCCATATAGGCAAATGTCTTAGTTAGTTTTAATTGTGCTAGTATTCTTGACTTAGCTGGTGGGCTCTTCAACTACACTGTAAAAAAAGGCTTTCTCTTTCTCACCCTCTTCCTCCCCCTTTTGTCTCCTCTGAGTTTCTTCTCTTTCTGGTGGGCCTCAGTCTGGATTAAGATTCATATTCTCCTTTTATCACCTCATAGGACCCAAGATGAATGGTTCTCTCTGATGGAACCCATTCAGAAGTCCTGGGACAGTTGCCACTCCCAGCAGCCATCCCTGAGATGATTTTGGCTTGAAGAGCTATGGTAGTATAAGGAGAAGTTGTAGGGTGACATGATAGGAAATAAATTCCTGTACTGTAATCTTCTGACTAGTCACATTTCTAAATTGAATGTGATCTGTGACCTCACCAGAAGCCAACTGTTTTCCTGCTGCCTAAGGTTGTAGGGACAAGATAAAATGAATGTGAGCTGGTGAGACTCCTGTTCGATTCTCAATTAGGTCATAGAAAGAATATTATACAAATTCTCAGCTGACTCAAACCATAGTCTAAAACCAAGTTCCGTCACATTATAACCATTAGTCATGTGAGTCTTAAACATAAACCAGGGTTTTAGGGTGGATAATATAGAAGGGATCCTCTTCCATTTGCATTTAATCCACCCCTAACAATGGAGAAAGCTTGTTCTCCTAGACAAACAACTATACTCTATCTGCCCAACCAACAATACTTATAAGAGCTCTGACCTTCTCCTTTCGCTGCCAATACCAGATCTTGATCTGTTGATACCACTAGCCTGCTATTGCTGAGAACCTGTGTCAGGAGACAGGCTGTCTCTCCCCAGTGTGCTAATTCAATTTGACCTGCCATTCCTTGGCCTGTCATATAAAAATGAACAGTGCTGGTACTCATACCCAACTCCTCTAATCTCTTCCTTCCAGAGCTCCATGCCTCCCCATCCTATTTCCTGATCCTCACTTTCATGGGGAACCACCCCTCCTACACTCTGTCACTTCCTGACCCTAGTTGTTTCCTACTCTTTTCCTCTCTGATGTTCTCACAGGTGGACCATAAAGGGCACAAGTGGGAAAGAAAGCCACAGTCATGGTTCTCTGCTCTTTTTCAGATGTTTTTGGTGTCTAAGAGATAACAGTGTGCTGAGTGCCTGAAAAACTGGCCTTTTCCTTACCAGAAAAAAAAAATCCTTCAGAGATAGGTACAGGATCCTCTATGAATTAAGAAGTAATAGAGACTCTAATATATCATTATCATTACACAGATCAGCATGATAGTTGCTTCTGAGTTTCAGCATCTTTTGGGTCTTCTTTTGCAAACAGCAATTTCTAGACCTCTGCTGATTCAATTACTTCCCTCTAAGGCAATGGTTCCCAACCTTCCTAATGCTGGAACCTTTTAATACTATTCATGTTATGTGATACCAGCCATAAAACTATGTTTTGTTACTTTTTAACTAGAATTTTGCTACTGCTATGGGTAGTATTATAAGTATTGGATATGAAGGATGTCTGTCTGATACATAATCCCCCTCAAAGGCATTGTGACACACAGATTGAGCTCCTCATCTGCAGAAGGCTTTGGTGACCATCCATGGAAAGGTAGGTATAAATTACCCTGCTGTGCCTTGCCCTCTGGCAGCAAGTTTTGGAAATGCAGCAGTGATGTCAGTAGCCATGCGAAGATGACTGGGCCCATTACCTTCCTGAAGACTTATGTCATACAACGTTCACACAAGTCCCTTTCCAGGAATTTGCCCTTGGTTGTCCCTTCTAGATGTAGCTTCTTTTGTGTCTCCTCATGTTCAGTTTAGCACCTTATCTAAATTGCTCTTGAATTAATTATGTATACCTGAAGTCAATTTTCTCAGACTGGTGATGGACAGCCTGTTTGGGCTCTCATATTGCACCTAGCTCATCACCCACCCCCAACATTGATTACCACATTGTAGTCACATCAATGAATACTTGTTCAATAAGTAGATGAAATTTGAAGGTCTGGTAATTAGGAGCTGTGTCGACCACACCAGTGGAGATATATTATGTATTACATATTAGGTTGATTCTGTGATCTTGGTTATTTCTTTTATTTAGTGTAAAATGCTAGCTTCTAAACCCTGCTTAGGTACCTTAGGTCTCCTCAGTGCCTGGACCTGTCCCTCCTTCAGGTAGGCTTGCCTGCCATTCTTTGAAAGACTCCATCTTCCTCATCCACTCCTAACTTCATAATACTTAGTTATCATCTGAATCTAACTTTACATAAAATAAAACAAACAGGACTGCAGAGATACTTCATTTGATCAAGCACTATGCAAGCACGAGGACCTGTGTGTGAAGTAGGCGAGTGAAATCTCAGTGCTGAGGAGACCAAGAATCTCTAGCCTAGTTGAATTGGTGAGACCTAGACCCATGAGTGACCCCCTGTCAAAAACCAAGGTAGACAGATACCAAATCCACTAACCCCGCCCCCTCCAGAACTCTAACTGCAACTTGTTGTAGTGAAGTTTAGTGTACTCAACCCCAGTTTTCCACAGCCAATATTTCTGTTGGTTCTTGAATTCCTTTTTTTTACACTACAAAATTTTCAAAAAAAATTAATTAACAAAAATTAAAGACTGCTAGAGCCCTAAATAATTTAGAGTCCCTTATTAGTTATTTTCAAATCTTATATTTCTTCAGATTTAAACTAACAAAAAGCTAATTTATATCTTAGTAGCTATATGGAGCTAGATGCTCCAGACATCTTTTTTTTGGGGGGGTTCAATTTCATATTATTTTTATTTATTTTTTATTATGAATAAAGAAGTCACATTTTCTATCTATGTATATCCTTATTCAAGGTCCCTTCCCCCTCCCACCACATCAGGTTATTCTCTCTTCTCCACATCTCCCCATTCCCCCCCAGCATGAGCAAGAGGTCCCAAGGTCCCAGTTTTGCTCAGTTCAGCCTCCACTCCTGGCAGATCCAGTTTTCTCCCCCAACATTGAGACTGAGTCAGGTATTCCTCTAGGGGGAGTGGGATCCAAGGTGTCAGTCCCAGGTGTTTCAGATCCCAAGCTGTTCAGTGGTTGTGGTTTGCAGCTTGGGAATTTTTTTTTTTTTCTTTTTTGTGTAGAGTCCACTAATGAGTGAAAACATCCCGTGCTTATCTTTCTGGGTTTGTGATACTTCGCTCAGGAAGTATCAGGAGGATATTCTACAAATCCACTCATTTGCCTACAAATTTTAGGATATCATTTTTTCTTACTGCTGAGTAGTACTCCATTGTGTAGATGCACCACAGTTTGTTAATCCATTCTTCAATTGAGGGCCATCTAGGTTGTTTCCAGGTTCTTGCTATTACGAATAATGCTGCTATGAGTTCTTGGATTCTTACAGTTTTTGTTGGTTGCTGTGAACTAGCTAGAAATTCAGATGATGGATTCTCCATACCCTAAATGACTTCTTCTGTGTCTGGTTCATGACTCCAGATGTGAAAAATAGGCTATTTTTCTAAAACTCTTGAAGGCAACACTTAAACATTTGTATTGCAGTGGAATAGGGGCTGTCATAGTTCTTTTTCGCTTCTAAGAATACCTCAGGAGCTGGTTCTCCATTCTCCATGGCCTATGCAAACATGACCTACCAAATTCACTCTAGCAGGCCTTGCTAGTTCCTTACTTATCAGGCCTTAATGTTGCAGAGGAGATATCTCTAACTTCAAAGCCAGTTTCTCTTGTTCGAGGGAGATGTAGTGGAAAGAAGCACAGGGTGGCTAGACTGAATCAGTTCTCTAAATTTATCTAGATTGAAACAGGATAGTCGAAATAATGACAATACTTATGTTGTATCTAAATACAACAGACTAAGAATTTGTTCTGGTATGCTCGGTCACTCCACACTGGGATCCACCATGGGGCAGCCAGCAGCATCACTTCTCAACAAAGGAATTGGCTTTTTGCTTCTTTGCAATGGCACAAGCTAATGGCAGAGATCTTAGGCCATTCCATCATCCTCTTTGCGTTGCTCACCTTCTTTGCCCCTTCATCCTCCAGTATCTGCAAGGAGAAAGGAGCTATTGAGTGCTGTACCCACTGGTAGATTTGTTAGTTTCTTACAAGGCCCAGCAGATGCAGTGATTCTGAATTTAATTAGGCTTTTCTTCTCACTCCCTAAGCTCTTCCTTCCAACTCAAATTACTTTAGCCAACACCAAAGACCAAACTGGGAGGTGCTGTGATGGTATAGAGAGCAACACCACCCAAAATAAAACCTAATCTGGAGCCTCTAGACTGTGAATGACAGCTGGCTCCCAGTGAAAACTGATGCATTTTCTCTTTGCTCATGGCAAACCATGTGGAACCAGTCTGAAGGAACCTCTGTGAGGAGTGTTAGACTTCATGACTCAGGAGTAGAAAAGCAGGTGCCAATTAAAGAAAGAATCAAGTGAAACTTTTCTGTTCTGATAGTTTAGAGAGTTTATGCATACACATAAGAGAGCCCAAGCTGATAACGCCTTTCATTTCCTTGTAGCTACGCTACTATGAGTGCTCATGTTCAGGTTATTGCACATTGCCTCTTTAAAGAAAGCTAGTATAGACAGTGTGACAGTCCATTCTCCAAGAATTCTGGATCAGCACAGTGTCTAGCATTACAGGACTTGCACTAACCCCTAGTGCTCCTGCTTCTAAACATCAGCTGGGGTTTTCTGCTTGTTTGTTTGTTTGTTTTGCTTTTTTATTTTGTTTTGTTTTGTTTTGCTTTGTTTTGCCATGGCCTCTGCCTCCTTCCCCATTGAGATTCTGGTCTCATAACCAACCTCCATCACTCACATGCTGTGCTTAAGAATCAAACTGAAATATGCATTGGCTATGTTTCTTATGGCTGTGGCACAATGAATGTAAAGAAGGAGAGGTTTATTTTGGTTCACTGTTTGAGGGGATTTTCTATTATGTCAAAGAATCTTGAAGCAATAGTCACATTGTGTCAACTGCTAAAATGAAGAGTTGAATTCTTGCACTTGGCTTCTTTTCTTTTTTTTATTCAGTCTGAGACCCAGCCTAGAGAATGGTGCCATCCACATATAGGATGTGCCTGTCCTCTCAACCTAATCTAGAAACTCTGCCACAGATATACCCAGGGGTTTGTCTCCTAGGTAATATAGATCCTGTCAAGTTGACATTATTAACCGTCACAACTCTACACCATGTCAAATTGAAACTCAAGTAGATAATTTTCAAATCAGAGTTTTCTAACCCTTGTCAAAACTATCTCAGTCAAAATGTATTTCATCCAACTTTAAAAGTCCCTATAGTCTTTAAGAGTTTTAACACTCTTCAAAAGTGTATGTGCAGAATCTCTTCTGGGATTCAGGCAATTTCTGAACACTGAGTTACTATAACATAAAAGCATCTTTCATAGTTTTAACAGTTAGTGGCACAGAATAAATATTCCCTTTACAAAATGGAGAAATGGAAACATAGCAAAGAAGTATCTAACTAAAGCAGTATCCCCAGAAAGGCAGATGTGAAATCCTTCAGCTCTCAGTGTTAGACATCTGGAGCTCCTGATGGAATCATCTAAGATCCACAGGCCTTGAGTGGCTTCTCCCTCTAGTTCTGAATTCCTGTAGAACACAAAACCTCTTCCTGGGGTCAACTCTACTCTGTCCATGCAACATTCCTCAGCCAACATTCCAAGGTCCTGGCATTGTCACCATCTGATAGCTTCCACTGAAACTCAGGCTTTTCCTTCAGGTTTCATTGAATGGACAGTTATTTTCCCCTCCCCCTTCTATGGATGTGACTACTGCAGCCTCTGGAACCTTGGCTTAAGCCTCCATTTCTGCTTTAGGTTTAGTTTGTCTCTTAAGTTAGGGCCTCCTTATGTAATCTTTGCTGCTTCATTCCCTCATAGAAAACACCCTAGCCTGAAATTCTCAAACAGCCACCTGCCTCTGTATCTCAAGTGCTGGGATTAGGTCAGCTCCACCATGTCTGTTCTTCATTCTTCCATTTTCTGTGTATGTCTAACAAGTACCACATGGACAACCTGCTGACCCTGGGCCACATTTTTATAGGTGGCTGTTTTTGATCATGGAAGCCTTTCAGCAGCTTTCTTAGTTTAGGCTCTCACCTTTTGGTGAACTTGGATTTTCACAAGAAGTTTTTGAAATGGGTACTGTTTCGCTTATAGTGTTCTAAGTGTTTTTTGGTTTTTTTTTTTTTTTAATCTCATGCCCCAGACTCCCATATTCTTCCCATAGACCACATCCAAAGACTTACAAACCACATGGCCAGATTCATAAGAGTAATGGCTCCATTTCTTTCTTTTCTTGTTTAAATGTAGAGTTTTTATTATTTCATTGAGTTTTTGATGGCTGCATACAATATATTTCAGTTTATCCACATTCTTTCCTTCTCTCCTCCAACCTCCTCCCACAGCTTTGTGTCCTAGGTGATCTCCATCCTGTCAAGTTGACAATATTTTCCATCCCAAGATGCTCTGGTACAGGAAAGCCATCATATTGTGAGATGGCTGCCAGTGAGGGAGTGACAAAAGGAGGCACACAGCACACCAGAGCCAACATAAGAACATGAGTCAAAGGTAGACAGAAAAGGTACCTCTAAGTAGAGGCCATTAATGCTGTTTTCATTAAAAAAAATAGATAAATATAACCATCCCAGGATTGTTTAACCAAGGTAATTGTAAGACTCCTAAGCATAGAGGCTCTTCCCAGTCATTTGGCACCTAGATCTAGGCCACTAGCTATTTTGAATTATTAGTTGCTATGTACAAGCTCCATAAAGGAAGTACATGAGTTGGGCTCTGGATCCATTGGCTTGGATTTAAAAGGTATTCTAACCTTCATACTAGCCCTGGTAGTTGTCCATTCTGTAATAACTGAGTAACCCTGGGAAGTCAGTGCCCCCAGCTCAGTAGGGCCTCAGATGTCAAAGCATACATAAACAAAGATACATGGTTTCATGTACTTGGTAGTCACCCCGGCACATCAAACTACGTTGGCTCTCACTGTATGATGTCCCCACCTTAGTCTCTATTCCACAGCCAGTTTTGCAAATATGTAAAGGCTGTAAACTTACAGCTCCCAGGTTTGCCATGCTTCCTACCTTCTCAGCAAGCTTCCTCAGACCTACATTTATTGGCATCTTCTTCATGAAAATCTTTGATCTAACTGGGATGAGTAAGTATCTGTATAGGACTTACTAAGCTCAGAGTTCTACCCCTGGATGTTACTGTAAGAAATTTCTACTTCTCAGGTGTTCTCTCTTTATTAAAATTTAGATAAAATCTAAGACTCTAGCACACATGGGATTGTCCTTTCTCCTCTGCTCCTTTTTTTCCTGTAGAGGCCAATTTGTGATGCTAGAGCATCTCATATTCTAGGCATGCTTTCTGACCTCATGCTGTATAAAATACAAATTGTGTTTAGGGTTGGTTAGTATGTGTGAACTTTCTTGAAACCACTCACTAGGCAATTCTGGAGAGGATAGGTTGAGATATGTACTTTATCATTTTTAAGCATAATACATATCTGTGTGTTCAAATGAGACAGACTATGCAACATAGAGAACTGCCATGTGAGATGGTGGATTATGTTAGCCTCTGATGTCCAGGAGAGACTCTGAGACTGGCTTGCTCCTCACCTTTCTTTTTGTTGTTGTTGTTGGTTATTACATTTTTTCTTCTTTTTATTTTTATAGAATAAAGTCTCATTTTTTTATTCATGTATCCCCTTGTTCCAACTCTATTCCATGTCCTGACTCCTCTCAGTCAGTCTTCAGTCTCCCTCTTCCCCAGTCCCCATTCCCTCCCCAGAAAGGGCAAGAGGTCCCAAGGTGGATTAGCTCAGCATCCACTCCAGGCAGCTCCGTTTTCCTCATCCTAATATCAACACTGGGTTAGGCGTTCCTCTGGGAGGAATTGGCTCTAAGGTGACAGTTTATGCATAAAAACACAGTCTGAACCCTCTTCTTGAGGCTCCACATATTGCCCATGTCAGTGGACAGTTACCTATTTCAGTTCCATTTCCTGATGGTTCCCAGGTGGCAGTTCTGGATTCAGTGAGCTCCCCAGAGCTCCAGCCAGCCATCAGTGTGAGAATTCTCCTCATACATCTTTCATTGCACACAAAATGAACATGTTTACAGACCTGGCCAAATGGTATGTGGACTCCCTTACTGTGGAATGGACCTACATGCCTTTCAGTTTTCTGCTCAGCCCTTCACCAGGATCTAAAATGTTTCATGACACTCACCATGTTTTCTCATCTATATACCTATGCACATTTATGCAATTCATAATTCTTGTTTTTCTCTTGGAGATTTGGCAGGCCTTTGCCCCTGCCAACCAACCCATTAACTATTTTGCCAATAAGAACAGTAAAAAGCAAACTTCACAGTTCTCTGAGAGAGCATTTGTTGATTTTGTTGTTTGCCTGAGGCAGTGCTGTGGTCTCTTTCTTTGTCCTACTGTGGCTTAGGCTTCCATATTTCCCATGTCCTCACGTTATCTCTGGTGAGGTTACAGTCCAGTTAATGAACTGTAGGAAGGATGGGCTGAAGGGAAAAAAGGTGAAAATTGGGGCACAGAGCCCTCCTGCAGGACACGTTATCTCCTGTAGATGCTTCTGAAAGTCCTGTATATTTATAGGCTTTACAAAAGCAGAGGAAAGTAGCTTCAACTGGAGAGATGTTTTTGTAGATGGAGCTCATCCATGCTGTTTGGTGGGAAACCGTGCACCTGGGGAGCCCATCAAGTTCTCTCCAGCTAGCTGGTTTAACAATAATGCTTTCTTTTCTTTTATGTCTGTATAGTTGTCTCAAAATGCAACCTGTCTGGTGCAGTGACTAAGTAAAGCAAAATTTTCTATGTATGTCACATCTCTTGTGCTTATTAAACTCAGTGTTTGCAGACCCAAGGAAGTGTCCACTGCTTCTGCCCATTACAGGACGTGGAATTCAGCCTGGATTTGTCATTGCATGCAGAAGTTACACCTGTGTTTAGCACAAACTAATTTTCTTTCTTTTCTTTCTCTTTCTCCCAGGATTATACCTTAACTATGTATTTTCAACAATATTGGAGAGATAAAAGGCTCGCCTATTCTGGGATCCCTCTCAACCTCACGCTTGACAATCGAGTGGCTGACCAGCTCTGGGTGCCCGACACATATTTCTTAAATGACAAAAAGTCATTTGTGCATGGAGTGACAGTGAAAAATCGCATGATCCGACTCCACCCTGATGGGACAGTGCTGTACGGGCTCAGGTCTGTCTGCTCTGCAGGGCTGCTGTATGGGCTCAGGTCTGTCTGCTCTGCAGGGCTAGTTTGGAAGTTATATATTGCACTAGCATTGAGTTTGAGATAATTATAGTAAGTGAGACCATGTTCTTAAAGTAACTGGTAAATATCCATGAAACATTCTGAGCTTTGCAGAAAAGAAAACCTCATTATTCTAAGATTTGGGGCATCAACACCATTATAGTCACCAACAGTTGCAAAGTAGCCCTCTTTTATAATTTGTATATAGTTGGGTTGCCCTATCTAAGAACACAGATTTCCATATCATAAGCACAAATACCTGTAGTTAATATTGCCCTGGCATTTGAAAGGCTTTTATAGTTTTTTTTTTTTTTTCTAAGCTAGCCACACTACTTAGAAGATGTCTACTGTGCAGATTTAAGGTATTGTCTCAGTGGTACTCTATGGAGGCAGTGCCACTAATACTTATGGAGAAATGGGGTGAGAGCCTTAAACATGAGATAGACAGCTCCCCAGGGCTTCAGATGCAGTCACTTAACTGAAAACCAGGCTACGTCCAGAGCTGCAGAGAGGCCCAGGATTTCCCTGCTTGGTAGGAAATGACCTGAACTTCCTATGATGTTCTATTATGCTGTTTTATAATTGTATGCTACCAATTTGCTGAACGATATTCTGAAGTCTTCAGTGTCTGCATGGATTTTATACTGATTTTGGTACTGTGCTCCTGTTGTTTGGTGTGGAAGTGTGTATATGCCTGTCCAACTTCCTTGATGCCATGAGCTAAACGTGGCCTTGAGGTCTTCTGGGAGTAGCCCACAGTTTTGAATGGAACATATATGAATGTCTTGGAGGGAAGCCTATTTCAGGTTGTTGTGAGTCCAGACATTTTTTAGAAGACATCGATAGCTAAAAGTAAAACCGAACCCAAATGTATTGAAATCTCCATCCTGTGGCTTGTAGAGTCTCTTGGTTGAGTAGAGGAAATGATTCAAGTTTATCCTAACTAGAAAATGTTGAATAACTTTTTTAACCAACCACATTATTATAGCAAAACTGGGAATTTCTGACAAATCAGACCTTTCTCAATATAGGGGAATAGGGGCATATGCCAATAAAACTCGTGATACATAGTTAAGGTATAATCCTGGGAGAAAGAGAAAGACAAGAAAGAAAATTAGTTTGTGCTAAACACAGGTGTAACTCCTACATGCAATGACAAAGTCTAGCCTGAGGTTTCTGGAGCCAGGTTTTCACATTTTTTGTGTTTGTCCTACACTGAGACACTTGGCTACAGTGTAAGACATTCTGGGAGTACACTAGTCTCAGTGGGCGAGTACCTACCACAACATAGTCTGGATATAAAATGAAAAGCCATTTACCTTCCTGTTCACTTATCAAAGTAGAGGCAGGCCACATGTATTGATGTGATTGCTTTGCCCATATAGATGTACATGAGATAGGTTCCTGAGTTCCTGTCTGTGTTTGCATGTGGATGTAAATCTGTAATAGAGGGAAGCTGGGAGCATATAGCAACTAAAATTAATCTCTCACATTTTGAATTTTTAAAACAAAGCATGCTCCTTCAGTTATCTTACCTATATTTTTTTTTAATCTTCATTTAAGAAACATTTTTCTTGTGCTCTTTTTTTTTTCCATTTTACATGTATTTATCTTGGGTGTGTATTCACACAAAGATGGTAAAAGGCTACCAGAGAGAATTGCTTCTCTATTTCCACCATATATGTTACCAGAATTGAACTCAGATTTTAGGCTTCCTGACTAGGATCTTTCCCCATAAGCTGTCTTGCTGGACCTGCATTTTTTTTCTTTTCCTGAGAGAAGAGGACTATATCATTCATTTTGCCTTTTTTAAAACCAAAGGACCTTAAGTATGGGAAATTATGTAACACACATGCAAATGCTGTAATAAGTTTACAAATTTCATTCCAAGGTATTAAATTCCATTTCAAACAAGAGGTAAGAGTGAAAAATAGAAAGAAAACCAACTGAACAAATCAGAAAACATTTTTAAAAATTTTATCTTTAGCTCACTTTTGGCCTAAAATTTAAGTACTATTGCAGTAATAAGTCAGGTAATAACCTTTGCACAGCAATCTGCAGATAATCTTTTTGGTTAACTTTCCATCAGTTACCTACAATGATTGCAGCTTTCTGTGCAGCCTTTTTTTAACAGGTGCAGTTGCCTCATGTTTCTCATTCTCTGTTGAGAGCCTTCAATTCTTAAGATTTCTGTGGCCCTACACAAATCACATAAGTGCAGACAGACCAGCATGTTCTAAATGCATTGTGCCTGCACTGCTGTCTTCTTAGACGTTGGCTAGCCTACATGTTTTTATCTTGACATGAGATTCCAAACCGTACATCTTATAAAATTTAACTTGAGCTTTTGAACAAAAAGCATATTAATAATTAAAGATGCTGAGTATTCTTTAAAGTTTATATATACATATATTTATCCTGTGATAGACTATGAAATACATTCCAGACATTCATATAGAAACACAAAATGTTTCTCTATAAAAAAAAAAATAAGGCACAGATGTTCTTGTGAATGTCACACTCTGCCCTATCCGTAGCCCTTCTTTCTTTTATTGTTATAATTGCTGAATTATGGTAGGAACATAGCAAGCCAGAGATAAGCCAATATTACAAGCTTGCATTGTATACTGTATTTTTTGGTAAATATGATCAAATGCTCCTCAGTGTGTAGTATTGTAACATCTTTATTAACTCATCAGAAGGTAAATATATTGTAATCACAATGCATAGAATCTTTCCAGGCTACAACTTGTCAGAGATGGACTGACCTCTTTGAAACTTAGACCTGTGTCCAAAGTGCAATCAGAGGTGAACAGATTCCAGCTCCTGGGCTGCCTATCCAAAGAATCCATCTCCAGGGCCGGGATCACACCAAAGTTCCTGAACTCATGTTCTTGCTAACAGACAGGGCCCTGGCTTTAGCTAGGAAGGGACTCCTCCAGTAATGGCTAAAGAAGGGACTTCACACAGCTGGACCCCACCTCCAGGGCGAAATGTGTCATCAGAGACAGACTGCCGCCTTTGAAACTCAGACCCAAGTCTAGGGCAGAGTCAGAGATTGTGAAAACCCCTTGTTCAGAGTAGACAGGAGACACACAAATCCTCTAGCCACAACTGACTAGGAGCTGACTGAGTGTGAACCACTGAAGCCATGGGCAGATGCCAATGTAAGAATTCATATAACAATATAAATAACAACAAGACAACAACAGCAGAAACTGGTAGTTCTACAACACCAAGACATGAACAGAGCAAGGGAGAAGAAACAGAAGGAAACAATAGCAAAAATACCTTTATGAAGATTATAGAAGCCTCAGAAGAGGATATAAATATTCCCTTAAAGAAATAGAAGAAAAACAAGCAAAAAAAAATGGAAGAGATGAACAAATTCTTGAAAAAAATTAAGAAAAGGAAAACCAAAAAATGAAAGAAACATTCCAGGAAATAAAAGTTGAAACAGAAGCAATAAAAAGGACACAAAATGAGACAAAGGAAATAGAAACTTTGAAGAAAAGAGTTAGACACAAGTATAACCAACAGAATACAAAATATAGACGAGAGAATCTCTACAGTAGAAGACTCAATAATGAAGTAGATACATTAGTCAAAGAAAACACTAAACCCAAAAAAGATATAACACAAAATGTTCAGGAAATTTGGGATACCGTGAAAAGACCTAACCTGAGCATAATAGGAATAGAAGAAGGAGAAGAATACCACCTAAAAGGTAAAGACAATGTATTCAATAAAAACATAGAAGAAAACTTTCCCAAACTAAAGAAGGAAATGCCTATAAAGATACAAGAAGCTTACAGAACACCAAATAGATTTGACTCTCAAAAAAATGTCTGCTTGCCACTTAATAATCAAGCCACAAAACATACAGAAGAAAGAATAAATTAAGAGCTGCAAAAGAAAGGGTCTAACTTACTTATAAAGCAGAACCATCAGAATAACTCTTGACTATTCAATGGAAACAATGAAAGCAAGAAGGTCTTGGTCAAAAGTATACAGACACTAAAATAACATGGCTGTCAACCTAGACTACTATACCCAGTAAAACTATCAGTCACCATAGATGGAGTAAACAAGATATTTCATGACAAACTCAGAATTAAACGATACCTATCTACAAATCGGGCTTTCAGAAAGCATTAGTGGAAAAACTCCAACCTAAAGATCCCAGATACACCCGTGAAACCACAAACAATTGATAATACCACTGAAGAAAAGGAAATATATGCAAGATATCACCAAAAATAACAGGAAAAATCAATCAATGATCACTAATATCCCTTAATATCAATGGATTCAAATCACCTATAAAAAGACACACACTAACACGATGGATACAAAACCAGAGGCCATCCTTTTGCTGCATACAAGAAACACATCTCAACATCAAAGACAGATACAGGCTAAGAAAAAAAGGGGTAGAGAATGAATTTTCCAATCAAATGAACCTAACAAAAAGCTGGGGTTTCCATCCTAATATTGAACAATGTAGATTTCAAACTAACATCAATTAAAAGAGACCAGGATGGACATTACTTATTCATCTCAGGAAAATTTGGTCAAGAGGAGATTTCCATCCTGAATATTTATGTTCCTAATATAAGGGCACCTACCTATGTAAAAGAAACACTACTAAAGCCCAAACCCCACATCAATTCTCGCACCCTAGTAGTGGGAGACTTCAATACCACACTTTCATCCTTGGATAGGTTAACGAAGCAGAGACTCAAAAGAGAAATTATGAGTCTATGAGAGGCTATGATGCAATTGGATTTAATAGATATTCACAGAATTTTCCATCAAAATTCAAAGGGATTACATACTTCTCAGCAACACATGGAGCTTTCTCTAAAATTGACCACATAATAGGTCATAAAACAAATATGAATAGATATAAAAAATGGAAATAATCCCTTGTATCATATTAGAGCACCAGGGCCTAAAGTTAGAGTTCAACAACATCAAAAATCACAGACAGTCTATCAACTCATAGAAACTAAACATCACTCAACTGAACCACTCCTGGGTCAAGGAAAAAAATTAAGAAAGAAATCAAAGTCTTCCTAGAATTTAATAAAAATGAATCCATAATGTACCCAAACTTATGGGACAAAATGAAAGGAGTCTTTAGAGGAAAATCCATATCACTATATGCCTATATTGCAGACATAGAGAAATCCCACACAAGATAAGTAACAGCATAGTTGAAAACCTTAGAACAATTAGAAGCAAACTCACCTAAAGGAGTAGATGGTAGAAAATAATCAAAATTAGAGCTGAAATCAATACAATTGAAACAAAATGAACAATATAAAAAGTAAATGAATCCAAGAGTTGGTTTTTTGAGAAAGTAAACAAGATAGATAAAACCTTATCCAAACTAACCAAAAAGCAGAGAGAGAGAGAGTATCCAAAACAACAAAATCAGAAATGAAAAGGGCAACATAACAACAGACCCCAAGGAAATCCAGAGAATTATCAGGTCATAATTTGAAAATCTGTATTCCACAAAAAACAGAAAAACTAGAAGAAATGGACAGCTTATTGGAAGGTACCATATGCCAAAATTAAATGAAGATCAGAACAAATAACTAAACAGACTTATAAGCCTAAAGGAAATTGAAGCTGTCATTAAAAGCCTTCCAAAAAATAAAAGCCCAGGTCCAGATGGATTCAGTGCAGAATTCTACCAGACAATCAAAGAGGAACTGCTACTGATACTCCTCAAACTATTTCACACAGTAGAAACTGAAGGAATATTGCCAAACTCTTTTTATGAAGCCACATTACCCTAATACCCAAGGCACTCAAAGATACAAAAAAAGAAAGTGAATTACAGACCAATTTCCCTCATGATTATTGATGCTAAAATTCCCAACAAAATTTTGGCAAACCGAATACAGCAACATATATATAATAATATCCAACACGATCAAGTGGGCTTCATCTCAGAAATGCAGGGATTGTTTTGACATATGAAAAACTGTAAATGTCATCCATCATATAAACAAACTGAAGGAAAAAAACATCACATGATTATATCCTTAGATGCTGAAAAAGCCTTTGACAAACTCCAACACTCCTTTATGATAAAAGCCCAGGAGAGATCAGGAATACAGAGAAATATCTGTATATAATAAAGGCTATTATAAGAATCTGACATCCAACATCAAACTAAAGAAATACTCAAAGCAATCTCACTAAAATCAGGAACTAGACAAGGATGTCATCTCTCCCCTTATCTATTCAATATAGTTCTTGAATTTTTAGCTAAAGCAATAAGAGAATGAAAGGAGATTAAGGAGATAGAAATTGAAAAAGAAGAAGGGAAACTGTCTCTATTTGCAGATGATATGATTGTATACATAAGTGACTCACAAAATTCTACCAGGGAACTTCTACAGCTGATAAACACCTTCAGCAATGTAGCAGGATACAAGATTAACTCACAGAAATCAGTAGCCCTTCTATACACTAAAGATAAAAGAGCTAAAAAAGAAGTAAGAAAAAAATCATCCTTTATAATTTCTGCAAATGACATTAGATACCTTGGAGTAACTATAACCAAAGAAGTAACAGACCTATTTAACAAAAGTTTTAAATCATTGAAGCAAGAAATTGAAGAGGATATCAGAAAATGGAAAGCTCTCCCATGTTTCTGGATTGGTAGGATAAACATAGTAAAATTGGCAATTCTACCAAAACCAATCTACAGATTCAATGCCCTTCCTATCAAAATCACAACACAATATTTTACTGACCTTGTAAGAACCATACTCAACTTCATTTAGAATAACAGGAAAGCCAGGATTGCCAAAATAGTTTTACTCAACAAAAGAACCTCAGGAGGCATCACCATCCCTGAATTCAAGTTATACTATAGATCTACAGTAATAAAAATACCCTGTTATTGGCATAAAACAGACTTGTGCATCAATGGAATCAAATTGAAGATCCTGATATTAGCCCAAAAACCTATGGACAGCCTGATCTTTGAAAGAGAGGCCCAAAATACTCAATTGGAAAATGATAATATCTTAAACAAATTGATGTTGGCATAGCTCAATGGCAGTGTGTAGAAAAAGCTAATAGATACAAGCCTATCACCCCTGCATAAAATTCAAATCCAAGTGTATCAAAGACCTCAACAGAAACTCAGCTACACTGAACTTGATAGAAAAGAAAGTGGAAAATACCCTCCAACACATTGGCACAGGTGACCACTTCCTAAATATAACATCAGTAGTAGAGACACTAAAAACAACAATCAATAAGTGGGATCTCCTGAAACTGAGAAGCTTCTGAAGGGCATGGGCACAGTCAGTAAGACAAAATGACAGTCTGTAGAATGGGAAAAGGTTTTCACCAACCCTGCAAGTGACAGAGGACTGATCTTTAAAATATATAGATAACTCAAGAAACTAGAGCACATAACCCTAAATAACCCAATTTAAAAAATGGGTTTCAGAACCAAAGCAGAAGAATTATAAATAGCTAAAAGGCACTTGAAAAATTGCCCAACATCTTTAGCCATCAGAGAAATGTAAATCAAAACAACTTTGAGATACCACCTTACACTTATCAGAATGGCTAAGATTAAAAACACAGATGACAGCCTATGATGGTGAGGATGTGGAGCGAGGGAAAGACTCCTCTATTGTTGGTGAGAGTGTAAACTTGTTCAGCCACTCTGGAATGCAGTAATGTGGTTTCTCATAAAACTGGAAATCTCCCCAAAGATCCAGCAATACCACTACTGGGTGTATACCCTAAAGATGTACATTCACACCCCAAGAGCATTAGCTCATCTATGTTTATTATTTTTAATAGCAAGAACCTGGAAACAACCTAGATGCCCCTCAACTGAAGAATAGATTAACAAACTGTGAAATATCTACACAATGGAATACTTTATTCAGCAGTAAGAAAAAAAAAGCTATCCTAAAATTTGCAGGCAAATGGATGGATTTGGAGAATATCCTCCTAAGCGAGGTATCACAAACCCAGAAAGATAAGCAGAGGATGTGCTCACTCATTAGTGGACTTTAAACAAAAAGCAAAGAACACCCAAGCTGCAAACCACAACCACTGAACAGTTTGGGATCTGAAGCACCTCAGACTAGCACCTTGGAGCCCATTCCCTCCAGAGGAACACATGACCCAACCTTGATATTGGTATGGGGTTGTTGGACTTGCCTGGAGTGGATGCTGAGCTCATCCACCTTGGAACTCCTGCCCTTTCTGGGAAAGTGATGAGGGGATGGAGAGAGGAGAGAGGACTGGGAGGATTTGGAATTGGGAGGAGAGTTTGAACAAGGGAATACATGAATTAAAAAACGAAACTTTATTCTATGAAAATTTTAAAAAATGCTCAGACTTTAAATAAGATAGATCTTATTTCTAGGATTTGTACCTCCTAAGTAAAGGCACTTATTTTTGCAGATCAAGCAACACCAATGAAGTGCTCTTGTTATATAACATGCTCATGAAAACACTTTACCAATCACATATTACTTTAGTCAAAGAAAGATCAAGCCTGCAGTATTTGACTGGGCCACTTATGGCTGTTGAACAAGATATATTCATAAGAAATGTGACAAAATAATAATACTAAGCTGAATATTTGTTAAGGAAAGGAAAACATGGCAGTAAAAGAATCTTAAAAGTGAAAATAAAAAACAAAAACAAAAGGCCACAACAGGAGACTGAATCTCTGGCACTGACCAGCTTACTGTGATTCTAGGGAATCGTTGAATAAGGCATAAAATGTTGTCCCAACACTAATGCACTTTTTAAAGTTTTCTTTCAAAGTATCAAAAAAGTCTTGGCTGCCCAGAGCATCTGAACTCATGGGCCTTCATCCTCTTGTGCTTGCACAGCTTCTGTACTTTGCCCTTCAGTCTGTCACAAGGTGGAGTTATCTTCTTTCTCCATCTTCTTTACCTTCTTTGCAATCTCTGGGTCCTATTTTGCCATTAAATATCTTACTTCGTCCCATTAAACATTGTGTTTAGTTGTTGCAGGGGTTGATATGGACATTACAAATATAATGTAATTTGCCTTACAAAGCACCTGAGCGATAGTCATCAAAACAATGTAAAATATTCTGATGGTAAATGTGAAAATATTTTTGAATAATACATTGTAATAATGTTCCTATTTCCTGTTAAAAACTTGTAATGAAAAATTATCAGTGTAGCCATCTCTATGGTTAAAATTTTAATGCATTGTTACCAAACTTAGAATGGATTTTAAAAGATCCAAATTATTTTTCTGAAGATGTATTTTTTAAGGTTCTTTAATTCAACTATGTATTTACTCCAGGGAAGGTCTGGGCTTCTACATTGCTCGCTGCAATGCTGTCTCCAAAGCTCTGAATAAAATGAGCCATTAACCTCTGTTCATGGCAAAAACTGGCTCTCTAGTTCAAGGTTTCGAAGTCTTTCACATCCCCTCCAAAATCCAAATGGCCAGGTTCTTCACAACAGAGAGTCCCTAGTACTCACTTCTTTATTAGTTATTTTTAATTGTTGTGATACACATTATGAGTTTATTTTGTTGTATTGCTCCAGAGGGAGAGTCCATTATGTCAGGGGAGACATAAAAACAAGCATCCAAGAGCAGGAAGCTCAGACATTGCATCATAAGTCATAAATACAAAGCTTAGAGAAGAAACTGAAGTTGGAGTAAGGCTATAAACATTCAGTGCTTGCCCCCAATGGCATAGTTCTTCCTATAAAGGTTCACCTCTAGAAGTTTGCATAACCTCCCCAAACAATGCCACCAACTAGGCACCAAATATTCAAATACATGAGTCTATGGAATACATTTCTCACTCAAACAACCACAGTATAGAAAATCATTCAGCCACACAAATATCTTATTTCTAGTAATTTAGTTAACACTTCTAAGCATTTTAGTTTTATACTTATACGATTTGTGTAGTGAGTTTTTCTTTATTTAAAAATATTTTTTTCTCATTTGTTTTCCCTGATCCACTTCATTTACTCTTTCCAAAGGAGTGATAAGCTGACAAAGTACAGCACCAGCTTATTCTTTTATGACATAGGTGCTGTTTGTGCTCACCACTAAGGATGAAGGTAATTTCCATTGAGGGTAGCTCATGCATATACTTATATGATTTGTGTAGTGAGGTTTTTTTTATTAAAAATATATTTTTCTCATTTGTTTTCCCTGATCCACTTCATTTACTCTGATTTCCAGAGGAGTGATAAGCTGACAAAGTACAGCACCAGCTTATTCTTTTATGACATAGGTGCTGTTTGTGCTCACCACTAAGGATGAAGGTAATTTCCATTGAGGGTAACTCATGGATATATGCATTCTTTTAATTCCCAGGTATAGAGGTGTGTGTGTGTGTGTGTGTGTGTGTGTGTGTGTGTGTGTGTAAAGAAAGAGAGAGAGAGACTATTAAGTATCTTCCAGAAACTGTGTTATACATTGAAATATGGCAAGTGAAACATGTACCAGTTTACATTTATATTTAGCACCCACTAAAATATGACCAATGAAAAATAACTTTTTAAATGTCAGAAGTAGATATTATTCCTTCATGCTGTGTTTAAATGACTATTTTCTGTGATGGTTATATATTTATTTTCTACCTTTATTCACATTTAAATGTTTATTTTTGTTATACATAAACAATTTATAATTACATCTGCTTAAGGGGTAAAAAATGATGTTATGATTTATGCATGCAGTGTGGAATAATTGAATCAAACTAGGTATCACATTCCCTCTTAAATATTTAATCTCTTTGTGGTGAGAAAACTTGAAATCTCCTTTTAGGAATTTATAATTAGCAATTTTGAAATATCCAGTATACTCAGATTCTCCACACTCTGCAGTAGATCTTAAACATAATCTTTCTTTCTGAGCTTTTGTATCATTTTATTGTTAGCTTCTTCTTCCAGTGTTTGTCAACCCTCTTCTGCTATCTGCTTCTGGATTTGATGGGGTTAGATTCTACACAGACATCACAACAGTTTGTTTTTTTCTGTGCCTGGCTTATTTGATTCAGCACAGTATTTTCCATTTATATTCATATTGCCACAAAGGTCAGAACTAGACAGTGTTAGTTAACTAGACAGTGCTGCATTTTTTATACTATTGTTGTTAACTAGACAGTGTTGCATTGTTTATGCTATGCTTTCTTATCAGTAGTTGCGCTGGTGTGTAGTTTGGTTGATTCCATAATTTCATAATTTTAAACAATGTTATACTCAACATGGGAGTGTAGATGTCTTTTTAACAAACTGACATAAAAGCTTTTGGATGAATATGGAATTGTTAGCTCATTTTTCCTTTTGTTTTTTTAGTAGTTTAAAAATCCTGTATACCAGTTTCTATAATGGTTGTGTCAATTTACATTCCCACCAACAGAGTACAGGGTACTCTTTTCTTCCTATCCTTAGCAATACATCTTTCTGATTTCATGATAGACATCTTTATGTGTGTATAATGGTGTTTTATTGTGCTATGAATGTTTTACTATCAGTGATTCTGAGAATTCTTCATATGTCTGTTGGCCATGTGTTTGCCTTATTTTGAGGAATGTCTCTTTTATAAATATAAACTCTTCTAAAAAGTATCTTCCACTTATTTTCTGTCTTTCAATAATCTGACTTCTGTTAAAACTCATGATGTGTAAAAATTTCCAGAAAATATGAACTAATTTGTTGAAATTTCTTAAAGAATTATACATTAGAGAGTTAGTAATGTGGAGCCTGAACAATTGTATGTGCTATATGTCACATGCAGTCTTTTGAATATGCCAGTATATATATTTATGTACTCTAATTTATTTCCTGTTTTGATATTACTCATCAAGAAAACTTCTCTTTCTGCACACTCTGTAATATGATACAGGATACTTATTCATCAGAAGGTCAGTATTACTTTAAATATTTGCAGGCAAATATATCCTTCAGATGGAAATATTCTGGGCAATTTTTTCTCTTTTTCATGAGTTGCTTGAGAATTTTGTATAATGTATTTTTACCATATTTACTTATTTCAGCAACTTCTCCTGAGTTTATCCCCCTTCCTTATACCCACCCAATTTTGTGTCTTTTAAAAAATAATCAAGGCCAATTTGTACTGGCGATATGTTCTTAGCTATGAGGCCTTCCAGTGGAGCATAGCCAACCAACCAGAGTCCATCCTCTTAAAGAAAACCAGTGGTTCTCATCTCAGTAGCTAAAAGTTGCCAACAACTCCTCTGATAGAGGTGAGACTTTGTTGCTCTCAATGAAGTGAGGTCTGATGTTCTTAAAGCACTGTTTTATTGCAGTTATCCATATCTTCCTACTTTTACTGTCTTTCCACTTCCTATTTCACAGTAATTCTAAGCCTTTGGAAGGGGTTATGATATGGATGTCCCACTCAAGGCTAAGAATGCTGCAGTCTTTTATTTTCTGGACCTTGGTCAGTTGTGGATCTCTGTGTTGAGATCCTTCTACTACAAAAAGGAAGATTCTCTAATGAGTGTTGAGAGGTGTAGTATTTTATAGGTATAATAAAATGTCATTAGGAGTCACATTAATACTATGCCCATTTAGCAGAATAAAACTCTGGGGCCTATGACCTGTTTGGTCCCAGCTTCTTAGGCTAATAATGGTACCAGGCATGAGTTTCTTCTTGAGGAACTGGACTTAAATTTAATCACAGTATAGTTCTCTTATCCCATGATGTTCTTGCCATTACTACACCAGTGGACATATTCTGCCGGAGACATCATCATCTTAGCTTGCAGTGTTTACAACTGGGAAATATTCTTGATTATGTTTATGCTCCGGTGCTATGCACAGCATCTTTCAGCACTAGGAATGCTGTCGAACTTCCAGGTGAGTAGCAGCTTGATTTATTCATGTGATATGACTCCAAGTATGTGGTGTATTCAAAAACAAGAAAAAGTTCTGGAGGGTAACCAATAGCATTGGCTATCCTGTGATGCTGGGGTCTCTGGGGCCACCACATTCCTTCCCCTGGAGTCTTTATTTATTAGTCTGTGGTTTCTAGTAAGTACAACTGTTATAATGTACCACCAGTTTAATTCTTGTATGCAGGTGTGTGTGTGTGTGTGTGTGTGTGTGTGTGTGTTTGTATGCATTATGAAGCTTCAACAATTGTAGGTTGTAGCAGGAAATCAAAATTTACCCAGGTAAATTCTTGTGACATCAAGAAATTGAATCTCATTGGGATGTAGCTAGCTTCTTGGAAACCCCGGACTCAGAGGTGATTTGCTCTCTTGGCTCCAGCGTACTCTGAGAACAAGACCACCTCCCCTCCTGCTCCATTTCTCTGCACGTTTCTTTCCCGTTTTATCCCACCAAAATTGCCTTTATGCCATAAGTGTTTCTAAAATAATGAATATTATCAGATTATTTTAAAAACAATTAAAAATCATTCTGCTATAATAGGATTCTATATTTATTTAAAACGTCCTTAGTGTTGCTTATCTCTCACCATGGTCTTTCTTTTACTCTGACTCCCACCCCAAGACAAATGTAAGCCTTCCTGTTCGGTCATCCTCTTTTCTTCATTATGTCACTGTTTTCTGTCTCCTTTGAAAATAATTCCTATGGCTCCTTACCAATTTCCAGAGTATTTATGGATATTCCAAAAGAAATACACATATCTGACAAATCAAAGCTAACACCCATAGACAAGAGAAAACATTAGTCTTTCTGGCCCTAAGTTACCTCATGTACACAGATGATTTCCAGCTCTATCCATTTACCTGAGAATTTCATAATTTTTTTTCTTAGAAACAAGATAGCATTCAACAGTGATGATAGCTCCTGTATTCATTATCTGTTCATCATCTTATGGAATTCAAGGCTATTCCTATTTCTTGGGTGTTATAAGAATAGCAACAAACATGGATGAGCCAATTATACAGTAGGTTATAGAGTCTTTTGGGTATATATGTGCTCAAGTGTTTCATAGCTAGATTATCTGGTAGATCTTTTTCTCTCTGTGAGAAGTTGCATTCTCACCTTTAGTGAGCAAATAGTCCCCTTTTTCCACATGGTAGCATTTTTATCTTTTGTCAATTATAGCTTTGATCCTAGACATTCTGAGAAGGGTAAGGTAAAACCTCTAAGGGGTTTTAATATAGCTGTTTCTGATGAGTAAAGATGTTGAACATTTTTCCCAAAAATGTTCCACAGCCATTTGTATTTTAGCTTTTGAGAACTCTGTGCTTTAGTTCCATGCCCCATTTTAGTTAGGCTGATTTCTCTCTATTTTTAGATTCTTGAGTTCTTTATATAATATAGATATTAACTCTAAGGATGCTAATTTTTTCTCCATTCTGTATGACACTGATTTGCTTGAGTGCTGGTGTCCTTTGCTGTACAGACACTTTTTATTTTCTAATTACTGGCTTGATGCCGGCACTATAGGGATTCTGTTCAGAAAGTTTCTTCCTGTGCAAAGAAATCCAGTTCCTGCTTTGTTCTCTGTCACTCAGGTTAACAGATCTGTGGAGATCTTCGATCCATATGAAGTTGAGCTTTGTGAGGTTGAGAGACAAAGAATTGTCGGGTTTTATTCTTCTATATGGTAGTTATTCAGTTTTACAAGTACTATATTTTTGAGAATGCTGATTTTTTTCCTTCCTTGTGTATTTGTGATCAATTTATCAAAAATTATGTAGCTCTATGGATGTGGGCTTATATGCTAGTCCTCAGACGTATTTCACTATTCATTGACTGTTTCAGGTCAGTACCACAGTGTTTTTATTAGTACAATTTGAAATTTGGGATGGGTTTTGTTTTGTTTTAGTGTGTGTATGTGTCAAAATTAGATTTAATTTCAGCCTTAAATGCTTATCAAATTTTTGTGTGAAAGCCTCTGCCTCAAGAAACCTGTTCCAACATGTTAAAATGATAAAATCACTTATCTTCAAGGTTTAGGAACAGCCACCCTACTCATTTCATGCTGAAAATATTGTAGGTGAAACTTTTTGTCTGTCTTAAATTGCTCAGAATATCCTCTTTTTAAAATGAGTACTACCTGGATTTCCCCTACTATTTTTGTGTTCTCTTCATGTTTTCTTGTCGGTCTTGAAAATACATGAATTTTAGGGGAATATTTTAGTTAGGATTTTATAATCAATTATTACCATGAAAGCCATATTGTTTTATTATATTCTTTGGTGGATTTTTTTTTTTTGGAATTTCCAAAATATTTATTTCAAGCCAGGCTGTAAAGCTGTAATTCCACTTCTATGATTTCACGACTAAAAAGGCAGGAACTTTGCTGTTGCCATAATTTATTGGTCAGCATAGACTACAGAGTAAACAATTGCTTTGCTCAGGTTTATTTAGGACTGATGCATAGTACAAAGCAAGCCTGGCTGCATGGCTGCAGCAGGCTCTTGTGAAAAAACAGAGAAAAGTGGTGATAAGAAATGATCTGATTTTTATTAGCCACACTACTTCCAGCTACTTAGGCATTAAACCCTTGAGATAAAACTTTAAACCATCCATTTTAGCACCACAGGTGATAGATAAGAGGAACAATGAACAAGGAACTGATGGAATTAGTGACTATTTGTGAATTAAATTCACAAAATTATCCAAAAAATAAGAATTATAGAAAGAGAACAAACAGAAATTCTATCAGTATTTTTTTTGTAGCCTAAATTGTGTGAACACTCTCCTGTTCCTACAGATTACTCTTCTAGGGATTGGCAATGGGAGAATGGACACTAAAAGGTCCTAGTTAGTTTATAAAATGAACTCCAGTTAGTTTATAATAAAAGACTGGAGCTAGATAATGGGGTAAAGCTGGAACATCAGAAATAAACCACAGCCACCCAGTCAACTCTTCAGGCCTGTCTCAGGAATCCTCCAACTGAGTCCTCAGCTGAACAGAAAAGAAAATCTCTGGGAAAGCTGAAAAACTCTCTTCTCTCCCTCTGCCCAGCTCTCTTAACTTCCTCTTTCCACATTCCTAAAGATAGGATTAAAGGTGTGGGTCGCCACTCCCTGACCTTGCTAAATTCTGTGGTTAATTCTGATATTTTAGATTAATTTTATTAAATATATATCACCATATATCCCCTTTTATGACAAAAATTTTAAAAAGAAAGTTATAACTAATATAAGAAAAACTATATGCAATAGATACACTAGCTGTATGCAATATATACAAACAATAATTATATCAGTAAAGCCCATTCCTGAAACAAGTGACAAATTTCAAAGAAATTATTTCATTATTTATCCTATTTTGGTGAGTCCAAAGGATTGTACCTAATTCACATTCTATCTAACTTGTATTACTAACTGAAAACTATCTTTTGATGTCTCTCAAACGTATACACTTTAATCTCTTAGTGAGTTTCCTTTCTAAAACTGTCACAAAAAATCTATAACTACAATTATCTCCAGACTCCCTCAGAGACCCAAGACGAAGTAAAATTAAGTAAGTAAACAGGAAGTGCAAGCAAGCAACTTCCAAAGAATGTGAAAAGTGAAACAGCTACATGCCTGGACAGTCACTCAAGGTTCCTCTGCAGCACTGGAGCTTCCTTTTTTGGCCTTTAGGCCCAGTATATCTAATAGTCTTCTCTGTGCAGCAGCATATTCTTAAAGACCTTCCTATCTTGTCCTAGCAAGGTTCGGCAGTTCATTGTGTATGTGTTCTGATTGTCTGTTTTGGACATCATAATGTCAGCAGTTGAAGTGAGGACACTTTCTTGTTCAATGGCTAACTTTTCTCACAAAGAAGGTCAACTCTATACAGAGTTTCTTCAATGCCTGTCAACCTCTCTGAAGTAGACAGGTGCTGCCAGGAGTAGTCATCTCATTGTCACAAAAACAATAAGAACCTATGTTATTAAAATATCTTAAATGTCATAGTCTGTAGGTCTCTGAAGTGTTTGAAGATAACCTGTTTATTTAAAATTTCCCATAGAAACATGGTAACAGAGAGAAGCTCTCTGAGGCAATTTTGTACAATCTCTAGAAAAAAGAAGCCCAGGATAGATAGCAATAGCCCAAATACATAACTGAGAAAAACTGTGTTCAGCAAGAAGGTTTGGACAGTGCTTGCCTTATGATTCTCAAACTTCTCTTTAGCAGGAATTGAGAGCATCCCATCCCATTTCCTAGTTCCTTCCCAACATCGGAGAGAGGAGATAAGAACTTTGTTTTATATTATCAAGTTATATTCTAAACTTAGAGAACTCAAGCAAGGAGTGCTCTGTTCTATATAATTCAGAATGTAGCTGAAGAAAGAGATTGGCTCTACTTATAAAAGGTACTAAATGACAGGAGGCACTGATGCCCTTACTGAGGATGTGAAACAAAACATGAGGAGCACAAAGTAAAAGTTGAAAAAGTGCTTATATAGACAATGGAATTTAAAATTTGCAATCAATTTTAGGAAAGGCAAGTCCAAGAAAGGCTCAGGTTTATTTAGGACTGATGCGTAGTACACAGCAAGCCTGACTGCATGACTGCAGCAGGCTCTTGTGCAAAAACGGAGAAAAGTGGTGACAAGAAATGATCTGGTTTTCATTCACCACACTACTTCCAGCTACTTAGGCATTAAACCCTTGAGATAAAATTTTAAACCATCCCTCTTAGCACCTCAGGTGATAGATAAGAGGAACAATGAACAAGGAACTGATGAAATTAGTGACTATTTGTGAATTAAATTCACAAAATTATCCAAAAAATAAGAATTATAGGAAGAGACCAAACAGAAATTCTATCAGTATTATAATTAAAGTGATTAATTATCTAATAGGGGTCAGCAATAGATTTGAACACAGAAGACAAAAAAAAATAGAGTTAATTCTATGACAACTAAAGTTGTTGAATCTCAGTGGCAGAAAATAGGAAAAAGAAGAAAAGTAATAAACTTTTGAGAAATCACTGGTAAATCAAAATACAGTCATTCTAGATGAGAGAGAGGGAGAGAGATAACAGATAATGGCTGATAGTATCACCAATTTGATGCATTATACAAATGTACAGATCCAAAAATCTCAGTGACCTCTGGTAAGGAGAGCACCTGAAAGATCTATGATGAGACACATTATAACCAAAAATTTAAATACTAAATACAGAGACACTCTTGATAGCACTAAGAAAAAGATCCACCCCACACACAAGATTCTTGAAAGGATTATATGTCCATTTGTCAGCAGAAATATTGGATGTAAAAAAACAGTTGAATAATAACTATATATGGTAGGAAAGAAAAGCTGTCAACTTACAATGTTATATGTGAAAACAGCTCTTAAGAATGAGAAGGGATTAAGAGTCTCACAGATAAATAAATCCTGAGATGCTTGTTTCTGTTTAATAGACCTGCTTTAAATTAGTGTTCAAGTGATTGTTAAAATGTAAAAATTTAAGAGAAAATATACTAGATATTAATGCTAAAGCATATGAAGCTGTGATGATGCCCAGTGATAATGGATGGAAACCAGGATTACTGAATACTTTGTAAGTCCAATTTTGAATTTTTATTCTCTACAGGACTTAAGTGATGAATTCATCAGCACTTTACAGGCTGAGGTAGGAACATCATAAGCCTTTTCTGTGTTGTAGCAAGATATATGATGGCTATAACACTGGCTACATAGCAAAGCACTGTCCCACTGTTCCCTCCAAAAAATACATGCAAATAGTTATAATCAATTTTATCAGCATACACTGTTCAGAGACACAGTTTGTAATGATGGTGGTATAAGAGGATTGAAGATTATGTATTAAATTGAAGATTATGTATTAAAACAAAGTCTCTTATAAATTTAACATATTAAATTAAATATGCCTGGAAACTAAAAAGAATACATCTGTGAAATAGATGCAATTTTCAAGCACAGACCTAAACAGACATCTAAATACAGATAGGAGTCAAGATCTAAGTAATTGAGAGAGAATAGATGAAAGTGTGTATGTCATACAAATGGCAGCCAAAGAAGACTTGAGGCAATGATGTTTATCTAAGAAAATTTTTAAGTCAAAAACTGTAGCAAAAGACCTAACACTGGACATTGATTAAAGAGACACCAAGAAGACATAACAACCTAACCCTAGCCCTAGCTCTAGCCCTAATTCTAACCCTAGCCCTAACCATAACCCTAACCCTAACCCTAACCCTCAGAGTGACAGAACATAGGAAGCCAAGTGCCACAAAATGGGAAGTAGCTATAGCAACAACACCAATTCTCTGTGCTGAGTCCTGAGTGTAATTCATTCATTTAGACCATGCACTTGAAAGGTGAATCTTCTCACAACAGTGACCAGGAACCGAAATAGGGGAGGTGGCTGACAAAATCTGGAAATACAACATGGTAGAGTAAAGCATATAGAACAGAAGTACAAATGGCTAATAGCTGAAGCCTTTCAGGGGTGCGAGGGTGCATTTTTCATGGCCTCAGAAGTACTTTTAATCTTTTGTTTTGTGTTTTTATTTTGTTTTGTTGTTTTTGGTGGGTTTTGGGGGTTGGATTGTTTTGTTTTCTTTTGGTATTTTTTTTTTGTCATGTACTGGGCTACTGCAAATTTTCTTTTCTTTTTGTTTCCCTGTGGACTTAAAGATTCGAGATTTCTTACTGCAGGGTTTATGAAAACTTTTGTGCTAGGGTAGAAGGTAGGGAAGTGAAAGTTCCTGTGCTCTCACTCCAAGCTGTTCCTATCATGAGATTTTCAAAACTGATGACATACTTGTAACATGTCAGTCACAAAACCAAGTGTAAGCTTAAATGCTCATTGTGGGAAGCAGGACTGTTCATGAGTGAAAGCACTTTTTTCCACTAATAGTGAATATGTTTTTCTGTGTTTTGCAAGATAAATAAAATTATCAATCCACTTTTTATATTAGAGTGGAACCAAAACTATGTATTTTGTAAAGATCGACATATTACAAGCTTTTATCTAGGTTAACAAAGAAAGAGTCAAAAGACTCAAATAACTAAAATCAGAATTTTATTAAACATGGGGCTTCCTTAACAATTATTTATAAGCAAAAGGGACATAATTACTTTATAAAAATTGAATGAAATGAGCATTGTTTGTAAACACAAAATCTATCAAAATGGAATCATGCAGAAAATAGAAAACATGAATTTCCCAAAGACAACATTCCACACTGGATTGCTTCACTGATCCATTCTACCAAACACTGAAAGACTAAACACTAGTTGATTAAAGTATTTTCACACTACCTAAGAGGAGGAGGGTTCTTCCTCATTTCTCACTTGTTCTGTGAGGCCAGCAGTACAGCTACATCAAAGTCACCCCAAAGGGCTACAGGAAGAGCCAGCAGATAGCCTTCCTTATGAATACTTATTCAAAAACCAACAAAATATTAACCAACCAAAATCAGAAACATAAATCTTAATTAAATAGCAAAATACTGCAAAACAGTTCACATGAAAAACAAGTGTAATATAACACAGAGATAAAATGAAAACAGCATACATGATCATTTCAACTTGAGCAGACTGAACATGACAAAATTTAAGACATTTTCATGATTCAGCCTTGCAGTGCACAAGAAGAAAATTTCTTTAGGTGACTTAATTGTGTATTAAATGGATAAGATCATAACACTGAAAGACTAAAAAATTCTCCCTAAAATCAAGAATAAAGATACTCAGTTGTCACTGTTTTTAAAGTGAGAAAGAATGGCATAAGCATACTTGTTCACAGACAGCATGACCATGTGTAAAAGCGAGAGTATTATATAAATGCTCCAGTCCTTTAATAGCTAAGATGAATTCAGAAAAAAATGTAGAAGACAAAGTGAACATGTAGAAGCCAGCAGTATTTCTGTGTAATCATAAATAGTCTTAAAAGGGAGATTTAAAAAAAAAAAAAAAAGCAGTTCCATTCAGATAATCACTTAACAAGATGTAAAACCTAGGTTTCATTAAATGAGGTTTAAAAACTATGTTTAACTAAGTTTAAACCATGTGTTTATGTGTATATCGGGGGTGACAGGGAGGAGTTGCCAGCACATTAATTTAAGAACCTGCAAAGCTCAGAATGTTGGAGAAGGAGTTATAGGAGGTTGTGGGCTCTCTTCTGTGGGTGCTGGGAACTGAACTCTGGTCCTCTATAAAGTAATATGCATCCTTAACTGGTGAGTCACCTCTCCAGCTTCAAAACTATATCTCAGGCTGCTCTCAACCCTTGTGTGGTCCTTCTCCTCTGCCTCTACTTCATAGCCTACACGTGTGATGCACCACAAGCTTCATGTTTCCTTGTAACATTTTCTCTCTAGCAGGCTCAAAATGACCTCAAACTTTCCATCTCCCTGCCCTGATTACTGAGTTATAGACATGTTGTCACTGTACAGTGACATTTTAGTCATAGAAAAAAAGACTTATACACTAAAAACTATGAAATTTTGTTAAAAAGAATTTGAAGAAGATGTAACTGAAAAGGACATGTTTTGGCTTAAATAGAAGAATGTGTTAAGATGAAAGTATTGCTCCAGCCTTCTCCACATTCAGCATAAAACCTATCAAAGTACAATAGAATTAACTTTATAGAATGCGAATCCCTAATCTCAAGGATTACAAAAATCAGAAATAGACTTTAAAAAGAAGCATGTAGGCCTCACAATTAATGATTTTAAAATTTGCTACAAAACTTTTAGTCAAAACAAACCACTTGTCATAAGGGTAGACACACTGTCCAGTGAAATAGAATGAATAACCCAGAAATAAATCTTGACATATGTGATACTATTTAAATTAATATTTTTATGTTATGGGGGACATTTTTCTTTCCCTTTTCTCTATGCCCCATTTGGGTGCAGTGTCTAGGGAGGCCAAAAGAGATGATAGATACTCTCTGAATGGAGTTACAGACAGCCATGAGCCACCATGTGGGTGCTGGGAATTGAATATGAGGTCTACTGCAAGAACAGGTGCTCTTAACTACTGAGTCATTTCTCCACCTCCATGAAATGAATTTTGATGAGGATCCCAACAATATTCATCCGACAGTATAAAGTCATCTTCATGGATGATGCTGGGAAATGTTGGAAAACATATGTGAAGGGGCGCTCGAATTACGGAAGTCAACTCAGTGCATCCAGATCTTAAGAGCTGAAATCATTCAACTTGTAGAAGACATAGGAATGGCTGTTAGGTGTGACTTTGGATGTGGCACACTGAATGTCAGTTATGACTCCCAAAACACAAGCAAGAGGGAAAAATGAAACAGAGAAGCTGGATAACTGCATTGTTCAAGGGATGTCTGTGCATCAAAGGACACTGTAAATACAAATAAGCAGTCCCCAAGCACCATAGTGAGAGCAACATAGAGGGGCAGAGTGCTTTTCCAGAGGCTCACCCCTGGGCGTCCTAATGAGATCAAGATAGGAGGAAGGAGGCAAACTGTTTTTCAGATTCTTTTAAACTTTCCTACCCCTTCTCTAGAGGGCTGAACCTTTAGTATTTCCCTTTGGTCTTGGATCCTAGGTAGCTACTTTGCTGGCAGGAACTTGAGAACACTATGTCTTTCATTTTGTCTACAATCACAATGCTGGTTTGGTCCTTTGTGTAGCTCTGCCCTCAGATCATTTACAAACAGAGGAGAGAAGTAAGCCTGTCTCATTTGCTATAAGGGACTGAGTCCATAAAGGCACTATCTCTGTTGCTTCAATGCAGAAACAGATACCTGTGTTTTAGAAATATGATCCACTAAAGAGCAGTTATCAACTGCTACATCACTGTTGTATAAAAAGCAACTGGAAAATCTTAATTCTGGGTGATTAACAAGTATGTCTGCTGGCCTTGGCTAGCTCACCACAGGCTGAGATAGATGGTCACCAGCTAACCCACTGAGGTGGTCTCTGAGAAGGTAGTGCACCTCAATCCTGTCCCTGTGTCAATTCTCCTGGACCAATAGATTCACCTGGCATTGCTTTCTTGTGTTAGAAGAAGAGACAAGAGACTAGTTCCTCTTGTGACTACTAAGCTGTCTCACCTATTACTCACCATGGAAATCAATTTACAGGGTTGAACTACAGTTAAAAGATAGATAAATAATGCCTCTGTGGTGAGACTTATGTAGGAATGGGGCAAGAGCTACAATAGACTCAGTTTTGCCCTGGTGATTTTCCCTACAAAATCCTCAAAGAGTCTCCATAGCAAAAGACTTTCAACATCTCTGTAACTGTATTTGTCTATATACTTTATAAAACAACAAAAGGTTGGCTTGCTGAATTACTAGTTTATGCCCTGTGACTTCTGCATTTCTCTGTAAATACTTACTTAAGAAGAGTGTGTAGGTACTCAGCCTATGCCTTTGAGCTCCTAGACCTTGAAAAATGACGATTGTCTCTGTTTCCTTAAGCATCTGATTTCTAGATAGTCTAGAATACAGATGACATGGCCAGCTGAAAGGGATTGGGAGAAGTGGTTACCTGGAGATCAACAGCTGGCATGTGGTGCAGACTCAGCCATGGACAGATATGCTAGTCAGAGTTCTGAAACTCTTGCATTGATCCATCTCTGGTTCTGTTGCTATGACAAGGTTGAAATCAGAGACGAAGGCATGTTTCACTGTGGTCTTCATTGAGATGGAAATGTCAAGCTCAAGGCAGGCAGTAGACTGGATTCTGCAGGGTTTCACTCTGCAACAAAATGATTCACAACAGCTACTTGATTTGGAAAGCATGGCCTTATCTGAGACTTCTGAGCAGTGAACCACTCTTGAAAACTGAACCCATAGGATCTAAAAAGGTCCAGGGCTGTTCCTGAGGGTGCCTGGCTGTGGGCAGGTATCACCTGCTTACTCACATCAACCACCTTGAAACCAAGAAGGGCACAATATCTTTCTTTGCCAATAATATCAACCTGGTTTGGTCCATTTATCTCTGAAGTCAATTATTCTGTGAGTTTTTGTGGGTCACTTGCTGTGGAAGGTCTTGTTCTAATACCAAAAGACGGCTGTGGGAAGGACACACTAAATTCTGACTTAACAAACTCAAACTGAAGTGGACAAACAGCCAGCCAACTTATAGTCAAATGGATGTGCCCTTTTTGTAAATGGTATTTAAAGTAATAAGTGCATTGATGTGAGGCAAGGTGAGGAGGGACAACAGGACCAAAGTTTTTATTCTGGCTGTATTTGAGAAGGCTGGCAAGATCAGCAACTAGTCAGCCAGGAACATCACAATAAATACATCTGTCTTCTTCAATGTTTGGGGGCAATCTAATGCAAAGGTAAAGAGGCATCAAGGATTCACTAGAGAGCACAGTACAGGGTGCCTGGATCTGACTTCTCTCTGCATTCCTGGAGCATGAGGATATGCTTAGAAACTTGCTCTTTCTAACCCTTGTTTAACTCATGTGAAAGTGGGAATGATAATAATAATTAAAAATAACAATAGACTTTTTTGAACAGTTGATGAAATGGTGAATGTTTAAGTAATGGCACAGTCCTAAACACAGCTATAGCTGGCTGATATCCCAGTACAAAAACAATCCAAAGAACATTAATAAGGAAGAAAGAAGAAAATACGAATGAAGGAGGAAAAGAGAAACAAAGGGAGGGAAAGAACAAATAGATTATATATTACTTAAATATTATATATCTTTGATATCATTATATATGCATATCACTATTTATACACAGAGAACAGGAGAAGCAGATTGTCTGCTGGATGTGGATGGATTTAGTGTCTCACTGCCCACCATTTGCTCATGTTTACCTGCTTTTCTATTAGTGAAGCATGCCCTGTAAGGAAGATTCTAGTCAATTCTGGATCTCAGTCAAAAAAGAAAACCTTAAAAAAACAATGTGCTGAAGATTCACACTGCAAAGAGCTTCACTGTCTTAATGCCTTTTCCTACTGTTGTGATAAAATACCTAGACAAATGCAACGTAAGGGGCAGGGGCTTCTCTTAGCTCACCATTCCAGGTTTTAGTCCATCGGGAGATGTCATAGTATCCAGCATAACAATGCATCTGTAGCCCCAAAACTGTGCATGCCAATGCTTGCTTGCCTCTCTCCACCCCTTCCTTCAGTTCAGTGCCCAGCTTATGAAATAGCTCAGCCCACTTTCAAAGTGGGTCTCCATACCTCAAGTAAGCCAGTTTAGAAAATCCTTTCACAGACATGTTTTGAGGCCCCTGGCTCAAATGATTCTAACTTTGGTAAAGCTGACCATTAACACTAACTGTCACAATCAGCTTCTAGCAATGTAGGCACATGTGCATTCAGGTTGTTAGGAGAAATAAGAAAATAAATGATAATATGTAATATTCTCAATTATAGACTCTGTTCTAATGAATAGGAAGGAACTTTAAGCTAAATAATTATTTGATTAAGAAAAATATATTTATTTTTGGATTGTAGATGTAGTTCACTTTTCATGTTCATTCTGTCATGTACACATATTTCTAAATATTTCTCCACACACCATATGCATATATTTTGCTTGTCAGTTTAAAAACAGTTAAAGGAAATGAAATTGAGCATAGTATTGTTTTCTTGATAAAGCTGATCTGTAGCATATTCAAGCAGTGCATCCTGTGAGTTCCTTACTCATCTCAAATTCTGGGTATACCTTGAGGGAGGCTTTGGTCAGGTAAACTATGGGAAGGGGTTTTATGTGGATGTGACTTGTGTCTGTTCAGAAAAGTTCCCCTCCTACATTCCTCAGCACACTTCTAATGCCGCCCTCACTATGTGTTTCAGGATCACCACGACAGCAGCATGCATGATGGACCTCAGAAGATACCCACTGGATGAGCAAAACTGCACCCTGGAAATTGAAAGCTGTGTGTATCAGAATATGCTTTCCCTTTCCTTGACCTTTGCATTTTAAATCTTTTTAGTTGTAAATTAACATCTATACTAAAGCATTCTTAATGCTCTTATACTTTTAACTATCTTAAAATTAGGCTGGGTGGGGGGGTGCTGTGCAAACCTCAATATTAGAATGTTTGCCTACTACACACAAGGCCTTGTATATAATTCCCAACACACACACACAAAAAAAACAAAGTATTAAAGGATTAATTCCTACCAACTTTTCTATCAACACAAAGAGAGAGAGAGAGAAAGAGAAAGACAAAAAAGAATGATTGAAAGACAAGTGTGTGTATGTCTCTGTGTGTGTGTGTGTGTATGTGCGTGTGTGTGTGTGTGTGTGTGTGTAAAACTCAGTATAAAAGAGTTCTTCATTCTAATCTGATTAAAGAGTCTGTTTTCTGTGCTGAAATAGGAGAAAACAAATGTTTCCCATCTCAATCCATTCATCGAGAAGAGAGCAATCACTGAGATGCAATTTTCCTACAATCTGCTTCATCATGCTTGAGTGGCTGGACTGCTGGGACCCTGGGCAGTCGGAGCAAAACTCATTTCCCATCAGAATCACAGCCTTACAAGCAGGCCATTTCTGCATCTTGGCAATTTTCTTCAGTTTGAGGCATGTTCAGATGCCTTATTGATAATTCAGTGCTGTGCGCTTCTACAGGAGAGTTGAAGCTGTGTTGCTAACATCTAACAAGATGTACCTTCTGCCACCTGGATGGTACCACCTATTCAGCCTGACCTGTCACACGATGGTCTATTACTATTTTCAACCAGTATTTGTATTGAGCCTCTCACAGATTGGTTTGTTATTAGTCTCAACTGGTATTCTACTGGGTGCTTAAGTGAAGTGTCCTTTGTGGTATCACTGGAAGTATTTGTGTTTGAGAAGGGTATGAGATGCTTCAGCATATTGAGGGAGTGCACAGTGGGAAACTGAAGCTGGCCATAGTGTTCCCTTTGCTGCTAGACTCCATCAGGGTTCATGCTTCCAGATAACTGTGATTTCAGGCATTAGGAATATAAAATAGCATCCAATGATACTGAATTGAATCATCTGAGGACATTGGCCATGGAGTATAGAAGGCTCTGAGGAAAGATGGTGATCCCTAATTAATGTTCCTGGGATTATTTTAGGAAGTCAAATAGCTTCTTTGTGACTAGAGGCTATAGTCTCTGCTGAGATTACAACAATTTTAGAAGGGGAACTTGAGTGAGCTTTTATTTAGGAAGCAGCTTCATCTCCAACTGCCTCTGCACATAGTATGACCTCTGGGCTTATGGCCTGACTTTAGTGGTTGACGAGCTAAAAGATCCCCTGGTTAAGGGAGGTCTTGTCTTCTAGAATTCCAGGGGAAAGCACCTGATGACAAGAAGGGATCCATTTCTACTGGCCTCATTGGACTGTGAGTGGAGTAGGGAAATGGCGGCTTTGTTTTCCAGCTGATCAAATTCACTGATCTGTTCATTTATCCCCCACATACTTTGCTGGCTTCTTCTCCATGCCAGCACTGATTTTAGCTTTGATATTGTTTTCTAGTTCTGGGATTAAACCTAGGACCTTACACAAGTGAAACAAGCACTCTATTATAGGGCTCCACTCTAGCCCTGGGCAGGCACTATTGGAAGTCTAAGTACATGCAGAACACACTGGAGAAATGCTCTGCTACCTGGAGCATATGATGGGAAACAGACAAGCAGAGCAATACCTGTTTTGAAAAGCACGGAATTGTGGGTGATTGTAGGGAGGCTCAGGAGGTGGGAGCTCATGGACAGCTTTTGCAAAGTGTGTTTAATAAATCAGAATATGTCCTGAAGAGTGATCAACTGTTTGAACACCCATGTTAGGCTTCTGGAGAGAGCACAGCTGTCCTGGGCACAGGAGCTGCTCTGAGCAATAAGAGGCCTGTATGTGGATAAACTGGTAATGGGAGGTGGAGGAGTATCCCATTGGGATGTGTCTTATAAGTTCCTTGGGTTCTTGTGAGAAGTTTGGGATTGTTTTGCCCATTGTATAGAAAATAACTAAGGACTTAAGTATAGAAGTATGTAATTGGGTGGGTATTTTATTAGAGAAGATGTTGTCAGGTCTGAAAGCCAAGAGGAAGGTACTAAGTGGTAAGTGCCACACTGTGTGGTCTACACAGAGGGACAGAAGAGTGCTCTAGGGTTGTGATGACCCCTGCAGGAGCAGTCAATGCTGAGGTACCAGGCTGTGAAATATCATATAGTTGTTGCTTTATATATGTTCAAATCCCAAGTTCTGTTATATTGCAATGACATTTTGCATCAAACTTATATTTTATTGATCTAATTGAAAAAAACAAAGTGGATATGATGGTCTGTAATTCCATCTCATAGGAGATGGTATAGGACATGTAATGCTGGGTCATGAGACCTGAATCTAGGGGGCAAAAGTAAGGGAAGAGAGGCAATAAGACAAGGAGAGAGGAAGGAGGGAGGGAGGAGACGGAAGGGTGGAAAGAGAAAGGGGATGATGCAGGGTTAAGTAAAGGAAGAAAAGGTTAGAAGTGAGGTGATGGTGACTCTCACTGAGGACTGCCTGCCTTCAGGGGAATGTGAGAAAAGTCTTCAGAGCTGGGTAGCAGCTACAGTCCTTGTTACTATCCTCTTTGTGCTGAGAGTGTGACTGTGCCAGGAGTCTTGCAGTAAAGAGCATTGCTGAAGTGGGCAGGCACTTGTGACTGGGCCCTGATTGGAAAGTTGTTCCTAGTCTCTGTAGCTATCCTTGCGTCCTCCATCCCTACCTTCCCTCACCATCTTATTCTTTACTGTAAAGATATATTTAAATTCTCAGTTGGGTTTTATTCAGGTGTGTTTAATTTCATGCTTTGTACTCAGAACTCTGGTCCAAGCTCTCATCTCCCATAACTCCAGTTCTCTGTCTTTCAGGACCATCCTGGTACAAATTAGACTGCTGGAATAGCACATAGATACCCAAAAGCTAATTTATACACATTTCTTGCAGATGTGCATTGAATATTTTTTAAAAATCTAATAGAGTCATTATTTACTTTTAACAAAAATAATTTCTTGGACTATTCATGGTTATAAAGTGACAGTGTCTCCTATCCACCATGTCCCTGCTTCTCTCTCCTGGTAGATGGCTACACTACGGATGACATTGAATTTTACTGGCGTGGCGGGGACAAAGCTGTCACTGGCGTGGAAAGGATCGAGCTCCCACAGTTCTCCATTGTAGAGCACCGTCTGGTCTCCAGGAATGTTGTCTTCGCCACAGGTGACTCCTGTGTCCACTCTCAGTCCCTTTAGGGTGCTGGCTACAATGACAGTGTGATCTCTTAGTAAAGTACATGCTGGCTGGCTAACATTGTCAGGAATTGACCATCACATGAACTCCTTTAGCTTATATAAAAAAAGTATCACTATGTGTGATAAGGATAAAGGGCCACGTAATAATGAGCCACTTCCTAGTGTATGCTATGCAAGATATGAAAGTTGATGAGTAAGTAGCTGGTCCCTGTTTGGTGTCATAAGTAAAGTTGTAGAAGAGGCTGTTGACAGCTCTGGAGAAAAAGAAAAGGACAGGATCATAGGAGTTGTTCTCCCAGGAGCTGGGCACCTCTTCCTCATTCTGGGCTCAGTTCACTTTTGGTGATCCAGGACAACAGAGGTCAATGCTGACATCTCCACCTTTTATACATGGTCTTCTCCAAATTCTGTCTGATAAAGTTTGCCATGGCCTCAGAAGATTCACTGACATTTTCTCTAACCATCTATAGCCAGAAATGTCTTCTGCTCTTCTGTGCTTGCTGAGGTTTAAGTTACTGTCACGTGTATTTAATGGCTTTAGTGGTACCTCAGTTGCTTTTTGTTCTTGGTGCATACTCTGCTTGATAATTAAGATGATAAATGACAGTATTTTGCAAACTTCAAAGAATAGTCATGTCCACAAACAGTATTAAAGATGCTAATGGAAAGCAGAACTGTCCATATACTTGAACAAAAGCCAATAACTATGAATCAGTCTCAGGCTGGGATGTCTTTAAAGAAGCTGGCCCTTTGCTGTCTGCCTGGTACCTGTGGGTGACTGTTCCCAACCCACAGACACCTGCTGTCTCTTCTGCTGCCTGGATCTGGCTCATCTCAGCTTCACATTGCGTTACTCTAAGAGGCCCTCTGCTCTGTTCCTATCATCATTGCTATCCTGACTGGATTAAGTGGCTGCTGTACAAATTCTCAATTCCCTTCTATCTCCACTTACAGCTTATTTTTTCCTCTACAGCAACAACGTGTGTCCCCAGGAGGGACAAGGCCTATTCACAGCATAACTAGCCGTGCTGGAGTTTGTTTCCTGCCTGAGATGGGCAATTAGTCATTGAGTACTTGCACAATGGCTCAATGTTCTGATCTATATCTCCCCTCTCTAGTCTGGTTTCTATTGGTCAATGTGTTAGCTGAGACAGAAACTTTAATTCTTACCTTAGGTTAATCTGCCTGCAGTGCTGCTTAACCATGGTTTGCAGATCTGTGTAGACAACTGGAAATGTTTGCTTTGGGTGAAGAGTGAGGAAGAAGAGGATCTCTGTCTTAGCATTAAAAAATTGTGTGCACAATCAAAAAATTGCCATTATGCATTGAAGAAAATGATTCATTTATTATGTATCAAATTGAAACTTCTGTAGTACTGTGTCCCAAGCTTTGTATGAAAATGGTGTGCTCAGAGTACACTGGTACATTGATGGCATTCTCACAGCAGAGAGGTCTTGCCAGTTCCTGCCTTTGTCTACAAAGTTTCCTTTGTGACCAAACCATGCTTATATAAGACTCTCTTACAACGCTCCCTCAGAAGCATAGGGAAGGGTGTGGAGTGGGCAGCCCTTAGCCTGACTCTGAACTGACGCTGTTCTTTTAAGCACCTGTCCTTTGATTTGTTCAGAAAAGGAAGTCAGACTAAGTATGCATATTATAGTCTTCAAGCTATGCATTGACTACTGAGCCCATCAAAATGCAGCTCTGCCTCCCTTCCAGCCTAATTTGATTTCTACATTTATCGAGTACTGCATGGGGCTTGATACCAGTTCTGAAACCTCTCACTCCTAAAGAACTTGTACTTTTAAATTATACTGACTGAACCATAGATGGATAAATAGCCCTTATCATCTCAAAGACATTTTGAAAACTAAATGAAATCCTAATTTATCCCTATCCACTGGAATAAACATTATGAATTAAAGCAATCCCAATCTGTAATCTCATTGCTAAGTCATATTGGGACCTTGGGACCTCCTGCCCTTGCTGGGGAGGAGATAAAGAGATGTGGAGAAGAGAGAGTGACTGGAAGAGGTGGGAGGGGGAAGGGAGCTTGAACAAGGATATGCAAGGATAAAAAATAAATTAAAAACAGAAAAGAACTTTATCATCTGGAAACAAACTGTCTAACAAAGATTAAAGAAGAGCAATTGCACACGTTGACTTGAGAGATACACTGGTTGGCAACATATATGAAAAAGAATCATCTCTGAAGAAGAGATAATTAAATATTGTACATAGAAAAGATAACCCAAAACTCAGAGGTGTTTTATACTAGTAATACCTTTGTCAAAGAAAACACCTCTCCTGAAGCTTCTCTGTTCCAAATTGGGAACTGAGGACTGTACTGCTTGTAATGAGGCAGCTGTACTCCAGAATCCCTGTAGAGGTATGGAAGGACAGTTGGGTTCATTAGTGCCAAAACAATAAACAAACAAACAGACAGTCCACTTCAGTTCCAAGCATGATCCCAGTGTTCTGAAAGGTATTTTGATACATTTAGAAAAGGAGGGGAAGCTACACAATGCTAACACCCCACCATAGGAACATCTTTGTGTCAATTTTATGATAGTAATGTCCCTGGGAACCCATACTTTAGAAATGCACTAGCTTATGTTAAAGTAGAAGAAAATTTGAAGCCCGTGATATTAATAGGTAGGATAGCACCATGTATATTCAAGGGCCCCATGTTTAACTATTACCACTGCAAAGTAAGCAAATAAATTAGAAAACTAAATGGGTGATAGCAGAGACAAATTGACATAGGATTGCTCAAAAAGCACAGCTACAGTGATGCTCAAGCCTCTTCACATATACCAAACACAATGTGCCTTTGACACTTTCCCATTAGTCATTTTCTAGACGCTAAGTGGTCAGATCTCAAGTTTTTATGTTATGTGAGTTCTCACAAAAACAGGTATTTCATTTTATAGAATAAGCTATACAAAGTATGAAGTTGAGAGTACCAATATCTACTGGGCCATTGTGTGGCATATGTATGCAACTCCTTTGCAGTGAGTCTTGTACCGATGACCACATGTCACAGATGAGCTGGGCTACTGAGTAGGCTTTTAGGAACTGATAATAGAATTAGAAGTCTCCACATCCTAGCCCAGGACCCTGAAAGGTCTTAATCCAATACTTCGAAGTCATCTAAAACAAGAAAAATGTGAATAACTTCTCCCTGAGCTCTCATTTGCTCATTTGTGTCAGCCAGAGTCTGCCATATTCCTTACGCCACTGACCATCTCTGAAAATTTTTTCCCTGACTTGTCCCTGACTCATGATGAGCTCTTCAGTTTTGCCCTCTGAACTTGTTTCTTAGTTACTGAATTGATTGTTCTCGCCTCCTACCATTAATTCTTTACTGCCCTCCAAACTTTTGCTCAGATTCTGGCCTCCATTTGATATATTTTCCTTTCTGGGCCTGTGCTAGTGCAGCCCACTCACTCTCACAGCTTTCCTGTCACTGCCTCTGCTCAACTTTTTTGAGCTTGTCTTCCAGTTTCTTTCTTCTGTTTTTTTTGAACATCTGGCATCATTTTTTGTCATCTGTCAAGTAGTAATCTCGCAATTTATCAGATGTTCTAGAGAAATCTTTTGAGTAAATGTATTTGTACTTAACCATGTACTTAGGCTCTCAACAATTTAACCAAACTCAAAACATGTGTTTTCTCTGCAAAGTCCACCATAAATAAGAAAAGAGAAGATGGATTATGCTCATTAAACACTTAGTTAAGCAACTGATATTTTGAGGAAATCCTAGTCTGCCATGTTCCTCCCTCATTGTGAATTCTAACTTTTTTGGAAGTGCTTATAAACATGTTACTCAGATGATTTCTTGGCATTTATAAGCAGCAATATTAATTCAAATTTGGAAACCTACATTGGTGTTCTTTCTAAGAAAGTGCAAAAGCATAGGAAGGAGACCTAGACCCATAGGCCAATACAAAATAAAATGAGAAAGAAGTAGATAATCTTACCTTAACGCCTGGTCCTTAGCTAGGCTTTAGATGACTCCAGCAGCCATGTCCATATGACCGGTAGACTTCCATCCACCTCCATGAGACTCATGATTTTTTATGATGAAATTCCAAGAAATAAATATAAAACAAACATGTCTAGAGCTTTGTGGTTCTTTTGACCTGAAATGGTGTTGAGGCTTCTAAATAAATTTTGGGGGTGTAGTACTTCATTTACTAAATTTAACCTTTAAACTTAAAAAGTTTAAATCTGGGCACTTCCATCAAAAAAATTTTATAAAGCAAATATTATAACTTCTGAGTGAACTCAGATAAGACCACTGATTCCCACAGGAATAGCAATAAAAGAACCATTTCCATTATTTTACCTAGTTCTGTTTAGTTAAATATAGTAAGCTTAAGAGTTACTAAAATATTTTTGGATGTGCCGATAATATATAATGAATATTTAACTTTCTAAATGTCAACCAGATTGGTTCTATTTCATCCAACAAGACAACATTGTAGAAAGGATACAGCCCCTGGGTAGAGTAGTAGGTTGGTTACACAAGGTCTCTAGAATCCATTCCCAACAACAGAGAAAACGAAAGAAAATAAATGGTGTGTGAAGGGATGGGGATTTTTAGTGGTTACCTAATGTTAGTTGGTAAATATTCAAATGAGCCCAAGTTACGCAGCTAAGACAACCTCATGGGAAAAGCTGCAGATACTTCCATAAAGAGGTGGCTGTAATTTTAAAATTTATGTTATTGTTTGAACACATACATAAATAATATTATAAATATGGGAGTAAATCTAAGCAATTCTGCATGAAATGAATACTGAAGTAAGTACCCCCACATCCTCCTTTCAATAGAAATCCTCTATCCTTGAAAATACTGATTGTCTTATGAATCTCTAGCCAGTGTTACCTGGTCTGAGCATTGTTTAAGGGGTTAATAGTCTAACCCATCTACCTCAGCCTCACATTGGAGACAATTCATCTTCACCCTGAAGTTCACTTATTTTTTTGACTCTACTCTTCTGTAAACAAATCATAACATATAGAAATACTTCACTTCTTATGCACAGATAGGAGTAATGTTACTTGAATAACCATAAATATATGTGCACATGAATGATAAGTACTAGCTTAAGAATAGAATGGGAAATGCCCAAACTAAACTTGAAATGCCAAAGTGTTTTCCAAAATTGCTCTACCAAGTTATACACACACACACACACACACACACACACACACACACACATTCAACCTGAGGGTCCTTGCCTCATATCCTATCAAGGTACACACTAGCCAGCCTGAGGACCCTGCCTCACACACTTGACATAGGCATCATCTACTGGATTGTAACTTGTATCTTTTGTTTCCCATTTGTCTAGCTGTTAATGAGGTTTAGTGCAATTCCTGGTGCCTACTTGGTGAGCATCTTTGATGAACAGCCTGTGAAAGGTTTTGTGAGAATTGTCTGTCTTTTTAAAAAAAATTATTTGTATAATTTATATCCTGATCACTGCCTCCTATCCCTTCACTTCTTCCACTCCCTTTTCCCACTTCCCCTCAGCCCCTCTCAATCCACCTTTTGGACAGAAATGGGCAGGACTCCTCTGGGCTTCAGCAAACATAGCATATCAAGCTCCCATAGGACCAAGCAACTCCCCCTGTCTTCAGGCCAGGCAATCTGGCAGAAGGAATAGATTCCCGATAGCCAGCCAAAACGCCAGGGACATCCCCTGCTCTCATTTCCAGCAGTCCCACAAAAGACTAAGCTATAAAAATGTCTTGAATATGCAGAGGGCCTAGGTCAGTTTCATGCAGGCTCCCTGGTTGTTGGTTCAAACTCTGAATTCCCATGAGCCAGACTAGATGGTTTTGTGGATTTTCTTGTGATGGCCCTGACCATCTTGGTTCCAACGATCCCTCCTCCCTGTCCTAGGCATGATTTTTCAAGTGCTTCCCAATGTTTGCCATGAGCTTCTGAATCTTCCTCTATTAATCACTTGATGAAGACTTTCTGATGACAATTGAGGTAGTCACCAATCAGATCAAAGGGGTTGGCCAGTTTAGGCTATGCATCCACTGCTGCCAGGACTCTTAGCTGGGGCCATTCTTAGAGACTCTTAGGAGTTTTCTTTAATCAAGCTTTTGATGCCCAACCATGACACTATACCCGCCCATCAAGTAATCTCTCAGCACTCTCCCCCTTCATCAATCCCATAACTAGTTCCCTCAGTGCCCATTCCCATCTGCCCCAAGTCCACCAAGGAGTTCTTCTCTATTTCTCCTTTCCAGGGAGATCATGTGCCCCACTCCATGCCCTCCTTGTTACCTAGCCTCTCTAGGTCTATGGACTGTAGTTAATATCTACATAGGAATGAGTACATAACATGTTTGTCTTTCTGGGTCTGGTTTACTTCACTCAGGATGATATTTTTTCTAGTTCCATCCATGTGTCTTTAAATTTCCTGATGTCATTGTTTTGGAGAGCTGAGTAATAATTGTGTAAATGTACTATATTTTCTTCACCCATTCTTCAGTTGAGGGGCATCTAGGTTGTCTGGCAATTACAAATCACTACTAGCATAACTGAGCAAGTGTCCTTGTTGTATGACTGAGCATTCTTGTATGTATTCCCAAAAGTAGTATAGCTTAGTCTTAAGGTAGATTGAGTCCTAATATCTGAGAAATCACCATATTGATTTCCTAAGTGTCTGTACACTAAAGTTTTCACCACCCACTAACAATGAAGAAGTATTCTACTTGCTCCACATCCTTCCCAGCATAAGCTATCACTTGTGGTTTTGATCTTAGCTATTCTGGAAAGTGTAAGATTGAATCTCAGGGCTGTTTTAATTTACACATCCCTGATGGCTAAGGATGATGAATCTTACTTTAAGTGTTTCTGGGCCATTAGAGATTCCTCTGTTTAGAATTCTCTGTTTAGGTATGTTCTCCATTTTAAAATCAGATTATTTGATTTTGCTGTCTGGTTTCTTGAGATCTTTATATATTTTATAGATATGTCCTCTGTCCTTGTGAGGTTAATGAAGATATTTTTACATTTTGTAGGCTACCATGAATTGTTTGTCTTTTTAAAATAAATGTCAGATGTATTTTGTTGTAGGATGTGTGTATTGCAACAACCTGCTTAGAAAATATGTGTGAATGTGGGTCTGCTCTGATTTCTGGACTGTTTATAAACTTATTTATTCATCTTTGAAAGTAACAAAACTCATTGCATAATTTGCTTTAAATTGGCACATCCTTCTTACTCTTTGCTCTTATTTATTGTTCATTCCTGAGTTAATTATTCTTGCTTTTTATTTTATTTATAGTCTTGCTACTAGATGATTTTTACTTAAAATTGATTTATATGGCAATAGGTACTACAATGTCCACATTTGGGAAAACAGAGGCAAGAGAATCACAAGTTTAAGACCAGTGTAGACTATATATCAAGATTCTATCTCAAAAAATTAGAAAGAAAGACAATTTATATGGTATTGTCTGTTGGAACCAATGTTAAAGAGTATAGAAGTATGTTTGCAGGTTCTATAGGCTCCACTTTATAGCTGGAACTTTTGAATCCCTGATTTTGGTTTTTGTTCACACACAGGAACTTGTCCTTTACAGACATATGCCAAACTATAATGTAAGTTATCTGTCTATAGTAACAAAACAGTGCTTCTAGTACTTTTCTCCTTCAATGTTTAGCATAATTTCAGTGTCTACATCTACTTTTGTTTGGGCTATTAATCTGAGAGTTAAAATAGAGGGACATTTATTATATTCACATTACAAAAAAATATGGATCAGATACATCTGGTTTTTTCTGGTAACAGGAAGCTTTATTTAGCAAAATATTTAAAAGTTCAAAGTCAGCAGGTTGGAGTCTTTGCTTGTAAAACTAATGTGCTTTGAAAATGTGTGCAGAGCATGAGAATAACAGACTGGTTCCAGAGCTGGGATTATGAAAATGTTGAATTAATGGCATATTAACAAATGTGCTTAGCTCACGTTAGAGTAGACCAACTAGAACTCTAGGCTTATGTATTTCCAAATCAAGACTGCATCTTTCAAACTGGTTCTGATTGTGTCTGGCAGACTACCAAAATTTGTAATGTCTAGTTTTTGTCAAATCAGAAATTTATCTCTAGTTTTTTGTGTGTTGTTTGTTTGTTTGTGTGCTTTGTGTGTGTGTGTGTGTGTGTGTGTGTGTGTGTGTGTGTGTACATTCTTTGCAATAAAAGGCTAAGATTTTTACAAAACCCACAGAGAGTAGATTATTTAATATGATTCTTTAGATGTGTAGCATTTTGATTTCTTTCTTTTTTCTGGAGAACAATTAGATAAGAGTATTCTGACTTTATTTCAAAAGATTTTGAAATATGGACAAAGGCTGGTATAGCCAATGTGCAATTGTTCAAAGAGAAATTCCTTTAAAATTGTTTTTCAAAAACACCTTCTTATTTCACCACTAACGATTACAGTAAATTAAGCTTCCCTTAGAGACTTTGTACCCTGTTATAAATAAATGCCCTTAAGCTTCTTCTAAGAAATTGCTCACGAACCCCAAAACTTTAGTTTTTATTAATTCTTTAAAAAAAAAAAACTTTATTTTTTTATTTATTTGCCTTGGTGTTTGCCTGGAACTGGAAATACAGACAGTTGTTAGCTGCCATGCGGGTGCTGGGAATCGAACCCGGGTCCTCTGGAAAAGCAGACGGTGCTCTTAACCCCTGAGCCATTATTGCCATTAGTCCTTTATTTGTAAAGACATTGTATGTATAGAGAAACAAAGCAGTAATGATGGGGTTGCAATCTATGTTTTCTTTATGATTTACTCTTATCTTGAACTCATTGCTTCTAGACCTTTTACCTAAGATCAAGTATAATCTCATCTTAAACTCAATGAAAAATCACCCTAACTTCCTCCCTCCCTCTCTTCCTCTTATTTCTTTTTTCCTTCCTTCCCCCTCCCCCATTTCCTTTCTCTAGGAATCCTTGCAGACCCTTCACCTCCATTTCTAGGCTGGATTCTACACCCCGTTCCTGAGTCTTAAACAGCAGGCTCAAAGCATACATACAACCAAAGACCAGCTTGAGTCTGAATGCGGTGCTGGGAAGTCACTTGCCTTTATAGCTCCTGGCCTATGTCCCACCACAGAAGCCAAGGTCCTAATAAAAGTATTTATCTGCCTGAATCTTTTGTGGTTACCTTTAACACTCTAACAAACATGTTTAAATATGCTTAATGGTGAGAATACATTGATTTTTTTTTAAAGATAAAGAAAAAGAAAAGAAGAAAAATGTGTATTTATGGGCAATATAATATACCTATTAATTCATATTAGTTAAGACATGTAATTCACAGTAGTAAGCACATAGTTGGTTTTCTCTATTTTATTGATTGGCTTGTAAAGATATTCATGCACTATATAATTCACCCATTTAAAGTCTTCAATTTAGTAATGTTTTATGTATTTGTAGGCCTCTTCAACCTTAAACAAAACCAACTTTAATTACTTTTTACTGCCCCTGAAAAAAGCCATATAACTTTTAACAGTTATTTTTCCAACTCTTCCTTTTATAAGCCTAGATGGTCACTAACCCACTTCATGTTTTTGTGTTTGTGCCCGTTCCAAGCACTACTAGTAAACAGAGTCTCACAATAAAGTTTGTAAGTGGCTGCTTTTACTTGTGTTGTTTTCTTAGATTCACTCATGCTGTGATATGTCATAGTATATGTCATTACTTTATATTGCTGAATAATATTCTATTGTATGAATGGACTTGGCTCCTCTTATTCTTTCAGCAATTGAAGAACATTTGGGTTGTTTCCATTTGGTAGCTATTTGGAATGAGTTTGCTCTGACCATTTATGTACATGTTTTACTGTGGACATTTTTTTCTCTTAATTAATATTTATTTCTTGTAATCTAATCTTTTTTATTTTAAAATAATTTTCCCTTTTGAATATTTACTACATATATAGCATGAATTATAATATTGACCCCCTTTTTCCAGTTAGAACCCCTCATACTTCCCCCAATACGTCCCTCTCTTAATTTATCTTTTCCCCAGCAAGGGCAGGAGATCCCAAGGTTCCAATGTCCCAAGGTGGCTTAGTTCAGCATCCGCTCCAGGTAGATCTGCTTTCCTCATCCCAACATCAAGACTGGTCCAGGTGTTCCTCTGGAGGGAATGGGCTCCAAGGTGCAGGTCCAAGGTGTTTCAGATCCCAAGCTGTTCAGTGGTTGTGGTTTGTAGCTTGGACATGCTTTGCTTTTTGTTTAAAATCCACTAATGAATGAGTACATCGTCTGCTTATTTTTCGAGGTTTGTGAGACCTCATTCAGGGGGATATTCTCCAAATTCATCCATTTACCTGCAAGTTTTAAGATATCATTTTTCTTATTGATGAGTAGTACTCCATTTTGTAGATGTACCACAGTTTGTTAATCCATTCATCAATTGATAGGCATCTAGGTTGTTTCCAGGTTCTTGCTATTACAAATAACGCTGCTATAAACATAGTTGAGATAATGTCTTTGGAGTACGAATGTGCATCTTTAGGGTATATGCCGAGTAGTGGTATTGCTGGATCCTTGGGGAGAGTGAAAAGAACCTCAAGAAGCAACATCATCCCCAACTTCAACTTATACAATAGAGCTACAGTAATAAAACTAGCTTGGTACTGCCATAAAAACAGACTTGTGGATCAATGGAATCATATTGAAGATCCGGACATTAACCCAAAAACCTATGAACACCTATCTTTGACAAAGAGGCCCAAAATATTCAATGGAAAAAAGACAGTATATTTAACAAATGGTGTTGGCATAGCTGGATAGAAGTGTGTAGAAAAATGCAAATAGATCCGAGCCTGTCACCCTGCACAAAACTCAAATCCAAGTGGATCAAAGACCTCAACTTAAACCCAGCCACTTTGAACTTGATAGAAAAGAAAGTGGGAAATACACTTCTACGAATTGGCACAGGCGACTACTTACTAAATATAACACCAGTGGTACAGACACTAAGACCAACAATCAATAAGTGGGATCTCCTGAAGCTAGGAAGCTTCTGCAAAGCCAAGGACACTGTCAATAGGACAAAACGACAGCCTACGGAATGGGAAAAGATTTTCACCAACCCTACAAGTGATAGAGGACTGATCTCTAAGATATATAAAGAGCTCAAGAATCTAGAGCCCAAAACTTTGAATAACCCAATCAAAAAATGGGGTAGAGATCTAAAAAGGGAATTCTCAGCAGAGGAACTATGAATGGCTGAAAGGCACCTGAAAAGTGCTCTTCATCTTTAGCCATCAGAGAAATGCAAATCAAAACAACTTTGAGATACCACCTATGTGAGCATTTTTAATGAAATCTTTAAAAATATTGATGCCTAGAGAGTGTTGTAAATTTAGGAGGACTAGAATTTCAGAGCTTGGTTTTGGCATAGCTCTTAATGCATCTAGCGAGAAAGGATTGAGATCAGCATCTTTGCTGGATACTTTTGCCAAGCAAGCCCTGACTTGGAAGAGTATGCTGTTCAGGGACTGTACTTCTGCTTGTTGACTCAGCATCTACTGGGGACCTGTCTGTATCTGCATTGGCACACAGGCATGAGACCAAGGCTCTGCATTTCTATTGTCATTCTGGAGCTTCTATTGCTATCTCGAAAAATACTCACTGCTTTTCAATTTTATTAGCCATTGGCTATGATTTCATGGGAAATCTCCTCCATTTATACATACATTTTTCATAGCACATATTGTAATGTTTAACCTGGCCAATATCAGGATAACAGAATTACATGAGGACTCATGCATATGAATCGGCAGAAGGCCTTACTTAGAATAGCTCTCTGATGTTTCTTAACTTTACTGGCATCCAAGAATCTTACTTCTGGCCTGTCTGACTTTGTGGGGAGTGTTTACTTCATAAGCATTTCTTCCCTTCACTCAAATGAATTTATTAATCTATGAGTTATTGCAAGTGAATTTTTCTGCAAATAGTGAGTATTTGATATTATTATGTGGGAAACCCAAATCACTAAATCATATGTTAGTGCATGACTAATGAATGTAACATGATCCTCAGTATTGCTCTGGGGAGCTTGTACTTGCTCAGGCTAGCTCTGTGGGAGACTCTTGTGGGCTGCATTCTTGGAGATTGCTCTTTGTTTTGTCATGGTTGTCTCTGCTCTGCTCACTTCCTACACCTCAGAATGGGGTGTAGGACATATGCTAAATGTTAAAATAGTGTTTCACTTTTCCAAAACAGAATGCATTTGCTAGACAGATATATTAGAAAAATAGTATATTTTCTTAATTCAGAACTCTTTGTCATGGGAAATTTCCACAAATTCATATACTTTTGAAACTGAATTAATGTTGTTTTTATAGAAGTTTCTGATGATCTTGTTGAATTTAGTTCTGTCATTCTGTCTATCTCTCCAGTCCTGTTGGAGGGCAAATTCCCCACACAATTTTAATGGTTTCTCACTTTCTGTGTGTTGGTTTCAAATAGTCTAAAATTATCCTCCAGAAAATGTTAAGAAATTTGACAATGGGAAAGAAAATTTGAGAAATGTGGTGAACTTAATTTCATGTTTAAAATATTTGTTGCTTTTTCCTGGAAGAAGTTTAAACATTTTCACTCAGATGACATAAAGGTTGGTAATGAGGCATGGCCAGTAAAATAGGTGGTAAGTATATACAGCACCTCAATTACAACATCCTACAGTTTTTGGATAGAAAGAACTGAGTTACTATGTAGCTAGAAAAAAAAATCATTTTTGTAAACCACTGGAGTTTGGGAGTGTTTGCTCCTGTGGCGTATCATAAACTATAGTGACTGAAACAAAGATGATTTCATCCACAGTACAGAAACAAGAGAAGCAAATTATAAGTAGCATGCTCTAATACTGACATCAAATCACAAACCAAGAGTCAGTGTTTAAATTACTTTACTAAGACCTGAAAGCTGCCATCTAATTTAAACTAAAGTGCAGTGAGTATATTGAATGCTTTGCATGTTAAACTCAATTCCAGAGTTCGGAGAATGAATTAAATGGTGCTACTTTAACACATCAGTATGTGGATGCATATGGTACATGGTTTGTGACGCAGGCTTTTATTCAACATTGCCATTTCATTCTTCACAAGCATCTTGGAGAATGCATGGCTGCCAACAAAGATCTAACCAGTGAATGTCAGTAATTAGATTTTAACAAGGACAACAATTCAAGACGGTAACCACTACCATTGTGAGAGAACACACAGTAAGGATTCATGCAAATAAAATTGAGTCAAGAACTTCTACTATGGCTAGGGAAGGCATTTTCTAAAGACAGTGGATGGGAATCTGCAGTCAGGAAGTAATGGGCAAATACTGAAGTAATGAAAATATCCTTGACTGGACACTAGCATGCTTATGCAGAAGCATGGTAAAAATTAGAGCAAGTTAGTTGTAGAACTTTCATTCCAGCATATTTTAACACAGAAGTGTTTTGAGCATTGGATAGTGCTGATATCTTATTGTGCTTCTGAAATATGTGGGTGGAATGGCAGGTTTGAGCCTGCAGAATACAGGTCTTCATTGGAATCCTCATGGTATTGCATGGAAATACTCCCCAGTTGCATGGAGTAGACTGTACATCTGTGTTGACTCTGTTTTGTAAAAGTTTCAGTCCACTGATAGTATTTGAAAAATGGAACAAAAACTCAGTGTGGAATTTCACCTCATGTCAAACTCTGAAATAATTGCCAACCCTCAGAATAGGTTAAGTTTGTGAACATGTTACGAATTAAGACTAAAACAATGTTTAGAAATTATAAGGAATTTAGTGTGGTGGCACATTTTTATAATCCTAGAGTCTTGGGAGGCTGAGGATTGAGGATCACAAGTTCCAATCCAGCTTAGTAAACTACAGAGACACTGAATCTATACATACAAACATTTTTGGAGACAGGGATAGAGCTAGAACTCAGCATGGGTTATTTACCAGAAGACCTGAGTCCTGCATCCAACCCACAGCATGTCACAAGAGAAAAATAAATGTATAGATATAATTGCACACAGAAAAGTAAATGTCTCCTAAGTCTGCCTTCAAACTCATTAGAATGTTTAAAACACATATAAATGGGGAAATACTTACCTACAATCCAAGTGAGCATTTTTATGGACAAGCCTAAAGTGCAAAGTTGAAATAAGAAAAGCTAATATGAGAAGATAGTTATAAGACAGTAAGATTAAATAAAGAGAACAAATAAATACATCAGAAAATGTTCAACTAAAAAATTAAGGTTGAAATGTAGTTAAATGGTAGATCTTTTCCAAATAATTGAAAAGCAGGTTTTATCTTTTGGAATTGTTAAAAAGTTAAGAAGCATCCAACAGGGTTATGCTTGCAGAGTGAGGTAAGAGCTGGGGAAAATATTAATGGGAACAATAGTAACTGTCCCAAAAGCTCCATGTCCTAGCTGGGCAGTAGAAAGAATCAGTCTAACACAAGAGCTCTGCAAAAAGTCCTTCTTAAGAAAATTGTTTATAGCTTTTGCAAAAGTGGAAATCACCTAACTCCACAACATTCGAGAACTATTTATATTTCAGTTATATGTATTTGGTGATAAATTGGGAAGAATTTGAATTGTGTTTATACATATTTTGTGTCATTTAAGACAGTGTTGATGTTATGTTGACAATGTGATATGTTCATTTGATCAGGCCTTTCAAAGCAAACTACTCAGATACACTAGAAACAATGAAGGAAGTTTCATGCAGCTAGTTTTTAAAGACAGAGTTTAGGAAATGGTTTGTTTTCCTTTTATATAATTGGCTGGAAGTGTAGGTTATAATAAAGTTAAGTTGTGGGCTAACGTGAGACATCTTCACATAAAATTATAGGCATATGAGTGAGTGATCCTGCTGCAGAAATCTTGCATTCAGGTACAAACACACAGAAACAAGAATCAAAGTGTGTAAAGGGCATGTGTAAGGTATGGGAAGCCCTGCCAGTCATAAAGTATAGAAAAGTTAAGGTCATCTGAAGTAAGCCACAGCCTTTAAAACAGGTTTTCAACAGTAAAATCTCTTAAATATGCAGTGACAAAGATTAACTCAAGGTAAACTGAGTAATGAATCCGGTTTTTGTGTTTTTTGTTTGTTTGTTTTTTCAGTATTCAAATGCATCCCACAGATTGCTATGGCCTTGGTTCTGCACATACACACAGACACACACACAATCATGCACACACAACTGTGCTGTGTATGCTGTTGTACCACACAATGTCAGCTGGATGTTACCTAGAACACTTAGGCTCAGATTCAGGACTGTGCATGTTAAGGACTTCAGTGTTTTGATTGCATATACCAAGTTTTCCAGTGTTTAGAAATGTAATAATTTCATTATGCAAAACAAAGAATTTTCATATTGTCATAGCATTATTCCTCTTGATGTACCTGTCAAACTAATATATCTTTGGATTGCATTGTGTTTGAATGTTTGGGTTTTTTAATTGCAGTTTGAGTCTCATAAAAATCATTGATTTGAGCCTAAGTTTAGGATGGAATTTCTAACTTTCTAAGGTGGCCTTAAATATACTTCTGATATTTATACATATTTATGTGAAGTGCCATTTGGAGTACTGAGGATAAGATTAACTCTGAACCCATTCAAGATGTTCTTTGCCTTGCAGCATCAATATTCAGTCACAATTCAGTCTTTTACATAACAATAAACAAGTGTATTCATCTCACTGATGTGAAAATATGCTTTTTTTCCTTCAATATATTAATAAAATTATATGCATCAAACATTTTAACCTAACTTTTTAGTGATATATGATAAGTTATCATTGATTATACACCTTTATACATGAGAGCATGTAAACATTTTTCATTTAAAAAGAGGTGATGTGGGAAGGTCCAAGAAACTCTGCTTAGGCCATCTTGGGAAGAGAGTCCCCTGTCCCTCAACAGATTGAGGGAGGGACCAAGAAAGAAGTAGGTGGTTAGAAGTTCTCTTTGAGGTTTCTCTTTTTCCAGCCTCATTCCAACCCATGATATAGGGAGCTGAGACAATTGTAGCAGTTCCAACTGGTGATGTGGTATTGAAATGAAGAAGAAAGCATAGGTTACACTTGCTTTATTTTGAAGAAAAAAAAAACACCTAAAAACAACAAACTACAAAACATGTGAACAAATGCCATATTAATTTGACATCCTAAGGCACTGCTTTTGCACTCCTGGTAACCTTAGTGAATAGAGCCCAGAATACAGATCCCAGGATGATCACTGGCCTTGCACATTAGAAAGGGCTTCTCTAAGGTTCTCCTTGCTAGGTGGGCACCATAGTGTGCACTACAGCTCTTTCTGGGCCTGCATGTACTTCCCACACCTCCAGCTCTATGAACTGTCATTTCCCCTGCAGTCCAGAGCCAGTGACCCATTTCTCTGGATGAGCAGACAGCATGACTTGTAACAACCTTTTGCCTGATAAAGTCTTGTACCAAAGTTTCTTTCTCTTTAAAGCATAAAAAGGGGACAGCCATCAGTGAAAAACTAAACAGCACATTTGAAGTTATTATGAACTCCAATCCTAAATCCACCCCAGAAACAGCTCTCAGTTGAGCATTTGGCCTTAGAACAATATTGTTCATTGTTGTTCATTATCTTGTAAACACATATACTCTCCTTGTTCCAGTCCTCTATAAATATCATTCCAAACTGTATGGTAGTGGGTGGCCTCCCAGTTCATGGGGTTTTCAGGTGCATGCTGTTGACCTTTGGGTTAGGGTTAGGGTTAGACTGCCTGCCACGGCTCTTCACTGTGCACTTCTGTGTTTACTGTAGGTGCCTATCCAAGACTCTCATTGAGTTTTCGGCTGAAGAGAAACATTGGTTACTTCATTCTTCAGACGTACATGCCCTCAATACTGATCACAATCCTCTCGTGGGTGTCCTTCTGGATCAATTATGATGCATCTGCTGCTCGAGTTGCCCTGGGTATGTGCTACTGTTAAGTTCTATCTAAAATGTAAAGTGACCACATCATTACAGTATTAAAGGAATTTAAAGGCCAGAGTGTAACTACAGTTTCTGCACATCATGAGACCAGCTTCACTCACATAGTCACATTTTATCTTGAAACAGTAATTTTATGCATGAGTTCCTTGATGTGTTAATTGAATTATATATGACTCAAATGTGAATTTCCAGGCCCATGAAAGGGAAAATATGTTTTCAAAATATTTGCATCATACAATTTTTGACACTTGATTTTAAAGTAAGGATGAATATTTCCTGGTCAAAATGATTCCATAGGCATAAAGATTTGGTTAATTTGAACTTTCTATTCTTTCAAGTCATAGGGGAAAAATCATCAAATATTATAGCATATAATTGAAATTACACAATTTAATGAGCATTAAAATAAGCAACTAATTATGAATAATTCCCAAGACTCCTAGTGTGGCTTGTTACCCATTGGTTATTTAATAATGTGATTAGTGATTGATATGCAATATAACTTACTCTGGTAGGTTCTGATTATTTTTAGGATTTTCTTATTAAAGGACAGTTTATGTTTCCAGGATTACTATTCTCTGCTCAATGTTTTGGACAAAGTTATCTTATAAATATATCAGTGGAAGAGGTGATCAGCCATGCCCAGACCAGTCTTTCTCTGTGTTCGATATAATGTCTGAAGATAGAACAAAAGAGCTTTTAAAACCTGCATGAGAAGAACATGCACCACATTGCTGAGAGAGCCCTAACACAGGCGAGGGCAGGGCTCCAGTTCTCCCCATTGCAATCTGCTGTTTGCCAGCTTCTGCTATTTTATTTTCTAAGACAATGAGCATAAGAACATCCTTGTGCGAGATCAACAACTATCTAGCTTGCACAATTATCTAAGGGTAGACTTTTTCCATAGCAGGTTCGTGAAGTTGTCCTGGGTATAAAACAGCACTCTGGGAAGGATCAAGTATTCAAGGCTACGAATTCTGTATTATAATTGTTATATATTTCTAAAGGATAAGGTTTTTAAAATGTCAGTTTTCTGTGTAACCAACAGAGGTTGTTTGTAGTCTTCTTTGTTTTTTTATTATCACTAGATGCTTCCTTCCTAAACTAGTTGATTCATTATTTTTTTTTGCATCTGCATAACTGAGAGACTGAGTTTGTAAGGCAGATCCAAATGCTGCAGTTGTTAGTTTGTAGACTAAGGTTCTCTCTTTATTAAAAAAATGTAAACAAATGAAAAACTCCTGAGACCCTTCCACTAAGCCTGGAAAAGACTCATCTACACTGAACTGTCACAAACTTCATGGTGATTCTACTGCTGAACAGTTGTTATAGCATTTAGAAAGAATCAAAGAGATGTAATTATCTAGTGTTGCAAGGGATAAAAGATACAGCAGGTGTAACCCTCTGAACTCTGCTCCTACAAACTCTGTACCTGCTGACTTGTAAAACATGACCACAATATAAATCAGGTAGTCTATCAGCAATAGATGAAAGCAATCCAGCTTCATCTCAACGAAGGCAAATGAAGTTGTTTTCTCGTTGCCCTGCTGTCTTGCTGATTTAAGCCAAAATTGTGTTTTAGGGACTCCGTGGGCAAGGTGCAAAACAGGCTCTGCCTCTGGATGGCCATAAAGCCATACAAGCATTAGAAACCTAAGATACAGGTTCTAGGGATTTAGCAGAGTGGGTATTTACAGAAGTCTAGTGAACCTGGTTCCCAGAGGGCCACAGACAGATGTGATCCTAGGGCCAGTGGGAGCTTTTGAAACACGAACCCATCAGGCCCTGGTGACACCACCATCAGAGGGGATTATGCAGGTTTTTTGGAACCCTGTTAGTTTTTAAAGGAGAGTTATTATAATACCTTGCCCTACCATTTGATGTCTTCCATTGTTCTGTGGTCTTTTCTACTCATACACAGCCATAAGATGCTATTCACCAGAGTAGACCACCAAAGAGGACTTCTTTCACCATTACTAAGCAGATAGATGCTGGCAATTGCCTCTTGGAAGAAGGAAAAACAGAGTAGTGGTGAACATGGAAAATTTTTTGAAGAATCGTGAGAATGTCTAATTTTGTAGCTTTGGCATGGTGTTTTCACATGTATTTGTAAACTGTAATTATCCCATTGCCACATTCAAATTTTTAAAAGTCCCCAGGTGCACATGAATGTAATGTTAAAGGGAGTCTTAAAATATTCTGACATCTGAGATTTCCAAACATTTCTCAAGCAACTGTGGTTTGCAATTATGCATAAAAATAGTTTCTTGGTTCTTCCTTGTTCTGTACTGTTAGCAGTCTCTTAGGGTTGGGGGTGCTGAAGAAGCTAACCTTGCCTCTCTCCTGCTTTTCCCATATAAAAAGCTGAGCTCTCCAGCTTGAGGCCAGCTCTGGAAAACACAGAGTGAACAAAGATGCTTCTGAGAGCAGATGGGCATCCAGAGGGCTGCAAACCAGACAACTATAATCTTGGCTCTACCCAGAATCTCTACTGTGCCAATGCATCTTCTTAGCTTCAGTCACACCACTGATGTGCATGTGTTTATGCATATGAGCAAGCATTTGTGTGTGTGTATGTGTGTGTGTCTCTCTCTCTCTCTCTCTCTGTGTGTGTGTCTTAGTGAGCATGAAAATAATCATTGTTAGTCTTTCCCCTTTGAGAGCCTTCTTAGGGAAGTTAGGAATAAATCTGTCCATGAGAATGGAAGGTGAGGGTTTAGCCCACACTCAGAGTTGCAGGTTGCACTAATGGGAAAGGCTGGCCTTTGAAGCTGGGCCTTCAGGCATGTTCTTTTTGCAACCCTACAGGTTCCAAGGTAGGTCTGAAGTTTGTTTTTGCTATGGTCCTCAGAGCTCAATGACATACAACTTCTCTGTGTTCAACAGACCTAGGCATGTCCTCTGATCACTGTGGCCTCAGCTCACTGAATTTGTAATCTCTGCATAGAAAGAACTGTATCCCCTGCTATGGGAGGAAAGGTTACAAAAGATATTGCTTATTTGGCCTTAGGGACTACAAGCAACTGCCCTATGCAGACACAAATCCTTTATATAGAACTTGGTTAAGAACTCAGCAGAATGCTTATACAGGAGCTTCTCTGAGTCAGAAAATGAGACTCCAGAAAGGAGCAGAATTCTCAGACCTCCCTCTGAGCTAACCTTCCCACACAGCTTGTGGATACTTGTACTTTCTTGAGGGAAATGGTTCCAGAGTGAGTCTACCCTCTGGGCTTGGCTCTGTTGGCCCTCCTTTGAGCTTATAATTGGCTTTCCCCATAATCAACAACAACTTTTCAGCCCCTGCTTCCAGGAAGGCCTGCAATACGAGAAGCAGCCACTCTTAGCTTCTCTGGTAGCCAGGACCCTACAATCACAAGCTCCTGCCAACTTCCTGGTGTATTGTAGCCAGGCATTCAGTTCTTTTGTTAAATTCTCCGACAGCCTACATTTGTTCTAAAACTCAAGGGAGAACATTCTTCGGAGATGGCCCAGACATCTTGCCTTTTACTCTTTCCAGACTCCCTTCATTGTGTTTGAGAAATGGCTGGGTGAGGCCTCTGCAGGTTTGCTCCAAAGTGTGATGTGTTACCACAAGACAGATAGCTTCTTCCAGTGACATTCAGTCCCGTATCTTAGAAGGCATTGCAGTGAGGGAGGCTAGGATCTGGGACGAAGTTCTCATACTGTGTTTGTTTCTTAGGAATCACCACCGTGCTCACCATGACAACCATCAACACGCACCTTCGGGAGACTCTGCCCAAAATCCCCTACGTCAAAGCCATTGACATGTACCTGATGGGCTGCTTTGTCTTTGTATTCCTGGCCCTTCTGGAGTATGCCTTTGTCAACTACATTTTCTTTGGAAGAGGTCCCCAAAGGCAGAAGAAGCTTGCGGAGAAGACGGCCAAAGCCAAGAATGACCGTACCAAGAGCGAAAGCAACCGGGTAGGCTCTGCATGGCCTGGGCACTTTAGCCGGCATTATCTAAATTCCCAGTTCATCTCCTGGAAGCCAGGCTGACAGGCCTGCCCAATGTGCTGTGCAAAGCTCCTAGTGCATCCTTTAGGGTTCCTGTCAAACCAACATTGAAGCAGATGCTGCAGAGGCCCAACTTCCCTTTCCACCTTCCTTTAAAACAAACAGAATCAGAAATAACCAATAATCTGGAATGTAGGGCTCTTGCTTGACATGTAAAAAGTTATTATACAAAAGAGATCCTTTAGTTGAAAGATTCCTAGTTCACTTCTCTAGCTTGCCCCCATTGTGGGCATTGCAATAGGTGGCCACCTCACTGGTCCCTCCTTCTTGCTGGTCATAGTCACATGAGGAGAACATTAAGTGTGAAGTCAGAGGCTCACAAGGTCTGTAAAGCTGCTGGCTCTGCTCTGCACAGCACAGCTTCCCACTCCACCAGAGAACCTGAACCCCGCTCAGGAATGTTCACCTGCCAGTCACAGAGGGACTAGGCATTGGATGCATTCACTCATAAAAGCATTATGTTATTATAATGAGATTATAATGAAATGTTATAGTTTCAGTTTTTTTTTTAAATGTACACTTTATGTTTTTCATCTCCACAAATCCTCAAGAATATATTTCCACCAGGTTGAATCCTGGACTTACTCCCTTATTCCTTTCACATGCTGTTTGATTCATCTTTTTAAATTTAGTTTGTTTTCAAGCCCTTTGAGGTTTTCTTTTATCCTCTTGTGCCAGCATGAATCCCTAATGCTGCCTGCCATGGGGTGCCAAATGTGCATGTATGTATGGAGTCCTGTCAGTGAGTGGAAATGGCCCCTTCCCATCTATAAAAGAAAAAGGAAGTAGGTCTCTAAATAGAACTAGGTTTTCCACAGACAAAATTATCTTCAATATCTTACTTGAAAATCTCCTCTGTTCCAGATCCTTATGTTTCTATGGAGATCACTCTGTACTGTGAATACACAATATGACTTGGCCTTGGTGTTTCCAAGGAAACTAGAATTAATCACACCATGTTGTCTCTGCAGCCAATCACATGCACAAATGCATCTATGAACAGTGTTCTTTCCCACCTCCTTCTGTTTTGAACAAATGCAGCTTTCTTTCCTTTTCTCTAACCAAGATCACTTACAAACATCGAAAACCATCATGATTCAGAAACATCATTATGAGTAAGAAGAACAAAATTTAATGAAAATCTGTAACATTCACAAATAAAATTATCAGGATGTAGACATAATATAAATTAGAGGCAGAGGGATTCTAAGTTGACTCATGAATCCATTTCCAGTCTCCCCTCTCCCAATAAATCTTGTTTCTTTTTTTCTGAGAAGTTTCAATGAGGCCTTTATATATTCATAGTTTTCAAAATACATGGTTCTCACTCCTTTCTTGGATTTTAAAGCCATCATATAGACATCAGGGATTCTCATTTTGGATATCTATTTGATGTTCTCAAAGTTAAGCACTAAAAATTATTCCTCCCTCACTTAAGGAGTTAGTGGTAATTGTTAAGTAGAATAGACTGCTTTAAAGTTTATATAAAGAGATGTAGGGTGAATATGAGAACCATAAGAGCCACAGACTTTATACAAGACAGAAAAGGCTCACATTAGGAGCATCAATATGACAGTCCATCCAAACAGTGCACTTTTAGTTTTCAGCGGTGACACTTACTTCTGGTTATCCCTGTCTGGGAAAACTGTCAGTTTACTGCAGGGAACCTGCTTCTTAGTGACTTTCCTGAGCAAACAGCCTTCCCTATGACTCTGTTATGAGCAGAGTGCCCTGAAAGCATTGCAGGCCATCAGCTGCCAAAGACTGCTGGAGGACTATTATTGACCCTGCTGTAAAAATCACAAGTAGGTTTTTCATATATCTGGTAGTTACACAACACTGTAACTTCACAAGTGATACATAAATGCTCCAATTATCTCTGAATTCCTTTAATTTCTCCTTTTGGTACAGAGTAAGCCTTTAGTACATCCTGCTTGTTTGTGCCAGACTTGCCTCTACACCCAAGAGTAAGCATTTGGTCTTAATGTTCACATTACATCTGCAAATCTTGTGATATCTTAGGAGTTGACTAGTCTGCATGGTATTTTAATGTCATGACAAATTACACCCATAAAGGTATGGCGGAGTTGATGGCAATTGAACCTATACCCCATATGTGCTACACAGAATTATGCTTCTTGTCAGGAAATCACATTCACAGACTCAGTATTATCCTTCCTAAGGAGGAAAATCTTGTGTCATCTTCAAATGGCAAATCTTGTCTTGTTCTTTTAAAACCAGAATTTTTTTCTTTATTGGAATCTGGAAGGTAAGTAAAGAGTTGCCTGACAATTTAGTGACGTGGTTTAGAAAAGGAAACTCTGATGTGATATTTCCTTGATGAGATGTTTTTAATTTTGGAGAGCTGCACCTGTCCAGGTCCAGAGCAGAAGAAAAATCTACATTGAAATCATTGGCTCTAATTATACTCAGTGTGATCTGGACTCCTCAAAATAATAAGAATTCATGAAACAATTTAAAAATTACAAGCCACCTGTCACTCTTAAAAAAAAAAAAAGCCTTAGATCTCCCACAGTTATTTGTTTCTATTTTGTGACCTACATTCTAGAGAAAAGAACAAGAGGAAGAGGTCAACTTCTCTTTTAGGAACACAGATTTTAAAAAATGAGACTTCCAAAAGTTAATAAATTTTAATACCCTTTAAACATTTCAAACAAAAAAATTCAGCAATTTTCTTCACATTGGTCATGCTTAAATAAAATCTATGTAACAATGACTCTATAGTATTACAATAATAACTCCATAATAATCCACCATTTTCTTTTTTTTTTTTTGGATGTAATATTTTCAGGGTCTTTAATATGCTAACACACATTAGGAATAAAGAAGAAGATGCTTTAGGATTTTAAGTGTCATGTTTCTTTGAATATTTCTTACAGATTATTTTAAACTCATTTCTCATATAAATCTTATGAATAATTTTCCAGACAATACTGATTCAAGGAGTACTGTCTATAATGTATTATTTTACAGAAGTTAAAATTCTATAACGTAGCCTTGTGAAGTTTTATCAATCCCTGGTATAGCTGAGCTATTATTTCTAACTGAAAATTATTACTTCAAGTCTATTAATGAGACTGTATTAGCCAAATTACCTCTTTGGGACAACAGGAACAGGCTGTCATCTATAGTGTTACCTTGGAGAATTCATATCTAATCCACTGCAGGAAAACACATTCTTCCTAGTAGAAGAACTTGATTGCTCTGTTTTATAGTTTTCCTAATTTCAATAAAAAACAAATCACTAAAATAAAAGTGGCATGCAGGCCAAGTCTTACTGTTAAGATTTAGAATTGAGTCTACAACTCCCCATCCACTCCCTGGGCAGGTGTTCCTCTAGGTGGAGTGGGATCCAAAGGGTCAGTCCAGGGTGTTTCTGATCCCAAGCTGTTCAGTGGTTGTGGTTTGCCGCTTGGGCATGGTTGACTTTTTTTCTTGTTTGTTTGTTTAGAGACCACTAGTGAGTGAGAACATCCCCTGCTTATCTCTCTGAGTTTGTGAGACTTCGCTCAAGAGGATATTCTCCAAATCCATCCATTTGCCTGTGAATTTTAGAATATCATTTTTCCTTACTGCTGAGTAGTATTCCATTGTGTAGATGTACCACAGTTTGTTAATCCA